>JAJIBD010033446.1:0-28418 GCA_021461705.1 Cryptotis parvus | reverse complement strand
GTCTCATGCCCTGTGGAGGGTGTGCCCGTCTCATGCCCTGTGGAGGGTGTGCCCGCCTCATGCCCTGTGGAGGGTGTGCCCGCCTCATGCCCTGTGGAGGGTGTGCCCGTCTCATGCCCTGTGGAGGGTGTGCCCGCCTCATGCCCTGTGGAGGGTGTGCCCGCCTCATGCCCTGTGGAGGGTGTGCCCGCCTCATGCCCTGTGGAGGGTGTGCCCGTCTCATGCCCTGTGGAGAGTGTGCCCGCCTCATGCCCTGTGGAGAGTGTGCCCGTCTCATGCCCTGTGGTGAGTGTGCCCGTCTCATGCCCTGTGGAGGGTGTGCCTGTCTCATGCCCTGTGGAGAGAGTGTGCCCGTCTCATGCCCTGTGGAGGGTGTGCCCGCCTCATGCCCTGTGGAGGGTGTGCCCGTCTCATGCCCTGTGGAGGCGTGCCCGCCTCATGCCCTGTGGAGGGTGTGCCCGCCTCATGCCCTGTGGAGGGTGTGCCCGTCTCATGCCCTGTGGGAGGGTGTGCCCCGTCTCATGCCCTGTGGAGGGTGTGCCCGCCTCATGCCCTGTGGAGGGTGTGCCCGCCTCATGCCCTGTGGAGGGCGTGCCCGTCTCATGCCCTGTGGCGGGTGTGCCCGTCTCATGCCCTGTGGAGGGTGTGCCCGCCTCATGCCCTGTGGATGGTGTGCCCGCCTCATGCCCTGTGGAGGGCGTGCCCGTCTCATGCCCTGTGGAGGGCGTGCCCCTCTCATGCCCTGTGGAGGCTGTGCCCGTCTCATGCCCTGTGGAGAGTGTGCCCGTCTCATGCCCTGTGGAGGGTGTGCCCGCCTCATGCCCTGTGGAGGGTGTGCCCGGCCTCATGCCCTGTGGAGGGTGTGCCCGCCTCATGCCCTGTGGAGAGTGTGCCCGTCTCATGCCCTGTGGAGAGTGTGCCCGTCTCATGCCCTGTGGAGGGTGTGCCCGCCTCATGCCCTGTGGAGGGTGTGCCCGCCTCATGCCCTGTGGAGGGCGTGCCCGCCTCATGCCCTGTGGAGGGGGTGTGCCCGTCTCATGCCCTGTGGAGAGTGTGCCCGCCTCATGCCCTGTGGAGGGTGTGCCCGCTCTCATGCCCTGTGGAGGGCGTGCCCGTCTCATGCCCTGTGGAGGGCGTGCCCGTCTCATGCCCTGTGGGAGGCTGTGCCCCGTCTCATGCCCTGTGGAGAGTGTGCCCGTCTCATGCCCTGTGGAGAGTGTGCCCGTCTCATGCCCTGTGGAGAGTGTGCCTGCCTCATGCCCTGTGGAGGGCATGCCCGTCCTCATGCCCTGTGGAGGGTGTGCCCATCTCATGCCCTATGGAGAGTGTGCCTGTCTAATGCCCTGTGGAGGGTGTGCCCGTCTCATGCCCTGTGGAGGGTGTGCCCGTCTCATGCCCTGTGGAGGGTGTGCCCGTCTCATGCCCTGTGGAGGCTGTGCCCGTCTCATGCCCTGTGGAGGCTGTGCCCATCTCATGCCCTGTGGAGGGTGTGCCCGCCTCATGCCCTGTGGGGGGTGTGCCCATCTCATGCCCTCTGGAGGCTGTGCCCGTCTCATGCCCTGTGGAGAGTGTGCCCATATCATGCCCTGTGGAGAGTGTGCCCGTCTCATGCCCCTGTGGGGGTGTGCCCGTCTCATGCCCTGTGGAGGGTGTGCCCGTCTCATGCCCTGGGGGGTGTGCCCTCTCGCCCCTCTGGAGGCTGTGCCCGTCTCATGCCCCTGTGGAGAGTGTGCCCGTCTCATGCCCTGTGGGGAGGGTGTGCCTGTCTCATGCTCATCACCGGATCAGGGACGGCATGGCCAGTGCCCATGCTCAGTGCCTCTGAGGCCTTTCGGCTCCCTATCAGCCTACTCCCACTCTGCCCCTGTTCCCAAGGCCAACTCCACAGACCTCCGGGTGGGATGGAGGCTAGTTCGCCCCAGTCATTCAGGTGTGAGGTGTAGCAGAGCAGCGGGCGCAAGAGGTGAGCAGAACCCTCCGGGGGGGGAGCTGCTGGGAGCGTCCATTCCTCCACAGGCATGGCGGGCGGAGCTGCTCGAGACAGGGACAAAGCTAGAGACCAGAGCCAAGAGGAATCACAGACACTGAACCGGGCACAGGAGACTAGCGATGTGCTTCCTGGCTGGCCGGATGCCCCCTGCTGTCTCCTTGCCTCTCTGTACTTGATCACTTGATCACTTGAATCCCGTTATTTATCGATTTGCTCGAGCGGGCGCCAGTAACATTTCCAAAAATAAACATTTTTGTTACTGGATTTGGCATATCGAACACGCATCGGACAGCTTGCCAGGCTCTACCATGCGGGCAGAGCCTCTCTGTACTAGGAGCAGAAACAGTGCGCTGGGTCAGTGGGTGCACGCCGCAGGCTGCCTGCTGTGGCACAGAGTGGCAGGCGACAGAGCCAGTGGGACCCTGGGAGTCAGTCTGGGGTCTTTATTAGGTGGTGACAGTTTATGGGGCCTGTCATGTGCCCTGGGTCCATCTTGGTATAGACCCTGAGCACTGTCTTGAGAGCCTCCCTGCTCTGTCCAGAACAAGCCTGAGGCCAGGTGCTGGGGTGTCCAGCTGGGGTGTCCAGAGCCCGACCTTGGGCCAGGGACGACTGCTAGGCTGCTCTGATGTTTGAGTCTGTCCCTCTTTGGACGATGGAGCCACATTCCTGCAGGGCCACCATGGTGGGTGGCAGAAACAGCCTTTGTGCTCAGTGCCCTTTCGCCATGGGCCTTTGAAAACTTTCTCTTCAGGGGCCGGAGCCATAGCCCATAGCCTATATGGTGGAGCCATAGCAAACGCCTTGCACGCAGCCGACCTGGGTTCGATCCCGGCATCCCATATGATCCCCTGAGAACCACCAGGAGTAAGTCCTGAGTGCAGAGCCAGGAGTAACCCCTGATTATTGCCGGGTGTGACCCTAAAAGCCAAAAAACCAACTTTCTCTTCAGGGGTGGAGTGATAGCACAGCAGGAAGGGCGTTTCCCCGCACGCGGCCAACCTGGGCTCCATCCCCGGCATCCCATATGATACCCCGAAGCACCAGGGAGTAATTCCTGAGTGCAGAGCCAGGAGTAACCCCAGAGCATCACCGGTGTGACCCAAAAAGCCAAAAAATAAATAAAAATGATAAAATTTTCTCTTCAGTGGACAGTGTGAGGGAGAAAGTTTCCAGCTTTACATGGGCAGGTGCCGAACTGGTGGGATGAAAGCCAGTGTGTGAGGACACAGAGCTCCCATGGGTGCGGTGGATCAGAGAAATGATTTTAAATCAAATCCGGTGATGCTTGGGGGCTGCTCCTAGCAGTGCTTGGGGGACCCTGTAGTGTCTGGGATTGAGCTAGTCTGGGCTGCTCTTTGAAGAACAGTTTGGCAGTGGGGTTAGTTTCCTCTGCAGCCAGTGGCAGGTGGCTTAAAATAGGAGGGTGTCTTGATGATGTGTAAACAGGGAGTCCAAAGTTGGGGCAGCTTGGGGGTTCCTTGTTGGCACCAGTTACAGCCTGCCTTCTTGGCATTCTGAGTTGGGGGCATGTCTTCAAGCCCTGATACCTGAGAGAGTCGCGGAGGCTGCTCTGCCCCTCGTGCATCGCTGTCGCTAGCAGAGGAGGGGAGCAGAGGAAGCGTCTGTCCAGAGTCCCCCAGAACCCCTCGAGCTTTTTGGGAGAACGGGTCGGAGACCAGCCCCTAAACCTCTTGACTAGCGTGGGGGAGCAGCTGGTTCCCATGGTTTGCTTAAGGTCAGTATTGGGGAGCAGAGGAACGAGCCAGACCATGGCTGGGCAGGCGGGGGTAGTGTCTGTTGCCGTGTCTTTCAGAATTGGCGTGTGCCGGCTCTAAGGCAGCTGTTCTGTGCTTGGGGATTTGTCCTGTGCACGCCCCTGGCCAGGAGTGCGGCAGCCACACGGAGCTGTTCACTGCTGCATCGGAGCGCTAGAAGTAATGGCCTTTCCAAGGGCTGCATTATAGAATCAGGCAAATACCTGAGGGCTGATGAGGAGAAATTCACAAAGCCTTCAGTTTCGTGTTGTTTTCTAAAACAAGGCACAATACTGTATGAATTTCTTTCTTTCTTTTTGGTCACTCCCGGCAATGCTCAGGGGTTACTCCTGGCTCTGCACTCAGGAATTACTCCTGGCAGTGGTCTGGGGACCATATGGGATGCCGGGGATCAAACCCGGGCCGGTGCAGGCTGGCTGTGTGCAAGGCAAACGCCCTCCCCGCTGGGCTATCGCTCTGGCCCCTGTAGAATATCTAAAACCTCAGTTGTTTTTAAGAAGTAGCCATTCTAGATGATGTATTTCTGGAATAAAGTGCCAAGACTTATATAAGGTTTTGTTCTAAACAGTAAAGTGTGTGTGTGTGTGTGTGTGTGTGTGTGTGTGTGTGTTTTGGGGGGGGTGGTTTGGGTTATGCCCGGCAATATTCAGGGATGACTCCTAGCTCTGGGCTCAGGAATCACTCTTGGTGGTTCGTATGGGGTGTTGGGGTTGAACCCCCGGCCACTGCATGCAAGGCCAGCACCTTACGCACTATACTCCGCCCGCCCAGACTGGTGGTATCTCTGTGAGGGGGGATTTTCCTTTCACTTTTAGCAGCTACTGACTTTCTGCCTTTATAAAAACCACTATGTTCACCTCTATAATAAAACAGAATGGTATTTTCGTGACTCCGTGCAGGGCCCTACGGAGAGCAAGCCAGGTCCTGTTTTGTGTTCCCCCCACCCTCAACTCCACCCCCAAATAAAAAAGAGTGCACAACGTGCATGCATACACACACACACACACACACACAGAGTGTGTTTCTGAGGCGATGTGAGAGCCAGAGGAATTGTGATCGTCATGGAACATGACATGTGATCGTCATGTTCACCCTCCAGATGAACCTCATCAAAACCTTTCTTTAGGATCTGGCACCGGCTTTTGCACGTCATAGAGGAGATGGCTGAAGAACCAATCAGTGTTTAGATCCAGAGCAGCAGCAGCAGCTGTATGAAATACTGAAGCCTAATAAACCAGCAGCCTCAGCCAGCAAGAAAGTAGATGCGACTAGAAACTCATTTTGTAAATGAAGTCAGGGCTTCATTTCCGCCTTGTTCCTTGAACTCCCAGAATCCCGACTCATTTATTTCCCGGTCCTGGAAATAAAGCAGAATCTGACTTTTCCAGGCAGGGGCGGGCAAAGGCGGCCCCCTGCCTCTCCTAGTGAGTGCGGCTATGAATGTCACCCAGAGAGACTCCCCAGATGTCTAGAAGCCTAGACTGTCTGAAGGAACAGTGATCATCATTATTTTGATTTTCAAAAGGTGTCTAGACTAATAAATCAAAGTTTTGTTTAATTGTTTCTGGGCCACAGTCAGTGGGGCCCAGGACTTACTCCTGGCTCTGTTCTCAGGGATCACTCCTGGTGAGGTTTGAGGGACTCTTATGCCGTGCCAGAGATTGAACCCCCCAAACTCTCCAGGCCAGAGTTTCACTTTCAGCCATGTTGAGATAATAGTATTTTTTTTCTTTTTTGGGTCATGTCCAGCCATGCTTAGGGTTACTCCTGGCTCTGTACTCAGGAATTACTCCTGGCGGTGCTTGGGGACCATATGGGATGCCGGGATTGAACTCACCATGTGCAAAGCAAATGCCCTACCTCACCCTACCTGCTGTGCTATCACTCAGGCCTGGAGATAACAGTTTTTGTTTGTTTGTTTTTTGAGCCACCCTCTGATAATAGGAAAAGACCATACATATATAGACAGTAATGTGACAGGTAATCAGACTTTTAATCCGATTGGCCAGTGTTGACAGAAAAAGGTGACTGTGTTCCTTGGTGAAAAGAAGACATATGTAGTCAGGCAGAATTCTCTTCCACTTGGGACCGGAGCTATAGGGCATTTGCCTTGCATGCAGCCTACTTGGTTTGATCCCTGGCATCCCATATACCCCCCAACCCCCCCAGTTCCGCCAGGTGTAATTCCTGAGTGCAGAGCCAGGAGTAACCCCTGAGCATTATCAGCTGTGACCCAAAAAGCGAAAAAAAAAAAAAGAAAATTAAAAAAAAAGTTTCTTCCATAGAGCAGATCCAAAGCCTTATGGGTATTAAAAAGTCCTTGTTAGAGAGGGTGGGGAAGGGGAAGGAGGGTGCTGGGCTCACAGTTCCGGTGCTCCAGGATTCTGTGAATCAGAGGAGGCGGGCTCTAACATCTTCTGAGTTGCTGTTAACTTTTCTCCCCTTGGGTCTTAGCGTTTATCCCTTCTGTGAGAGCCACCGGATACTTGCTTTATTCAGGCTGCGGTGAAGTCATCGAGGGCCTGTAAGATCATTTCCTTTGGAACAGAATGAAATTCTTTCTGCACTCACAATTGGAGGAAATTGTAAACTTTTAATAGGTTGAGGAGAGTCCGTGTTTGAACACCATCCGCTTTACTGCTCAACTGTGCCGTGGAAGGTTTCCAGGATGTTTTTGAAAAACTAAAAGCAAATGTACTTTTTCAGTTTTCACTTTTTAAAATGGGTCCTTAGGAATATTTGCAAGATTATTACTTCACTTCTCAGTTGGGGTCAGTTTAGGATCTAAAGAACGTGAGTTTCTTTGCCCATTGTATTCTGTCTAGAGTGAACTCTTGATGTTAAATGTAATTAGGTGAGAGCTCTGGTTAGGGAATAGTAAGGGGGGAAACAAAGATGAAGAAGGGTTGATATGTGTGTATGTGGATCAAACCAGATCTTAAGAGAAACTTTAAAAACTTTTTTGCTTTGTTTTGTTTTGGGGCCACGCCCAGCAATACTCAGGGCTCTCTCCTGGCTCTCTGCTCAGGGATTATTTCTGGCAGGACGGGGGGGGGGCATTGGGGAATGACCCGGCACAGGGTGCCAAGGCTCAAATCTGGGTTGTGTGCAAAGCAAGATCCCTACCCATTATAGTATCTCTGGCCCATATATAATTCTTTTTGACTTTTTGAGTCCCACCTGGCAATTGTCAGGGTTACTCCTGGTTCTGCACTCATCAATTATTCCTGGCAGAGCTCAGGGGGCCATATGGGATGCCAGGGATTGAACTTGGGTCAGCCACATGCAAGGCATACGCCCCCCCTACTGTACTATTATTCTGGCCCCTATACTTTTTTTGTAACTTAGTGCAATCTTAGTTCACATGCTTCCAGTTATCAGATAATCTCTCTGTAAATTCTATGTTCACTTGATCACTTGAATCCCATTATTCATCTATTTGCTCGAGCGGGCGCCAGTAACATTTCCATTGGACCCTATCACGTGCCAATGTAGTCCAATGGCATCTGGTTGATTCAGGAATATGAAGAGCCTCAAATCGTTCCTTCAAGGTCTTGACAAGGAAGTCTGACCATCTTGTAGGTGGGCGGCCACGTGATCTTTTGACATCCCCTGGGATCCAGTCGGTAATGGCTCTAGTCCAGTGGTTGTCTCCAAATCGCATTACATGTCCAGCCCATCTGATTTTCGATGCCTTGGCAAACGAGACAGCGTCCCTGATTCTGGAATAGCGACGGAGGTCAGAACTCCCGATTCCTTCTCTCTCACTTGAGTGAGGCGTGATATTCCAAGCATAGCTCTTTCGATTCCTCTCTGGGAAACCCGAATAGCATTCTCATCCTGCTTTCTTAGGGCCCAGGTCTCTGAGGCATATGTTAATGCAGGGAGATTGGTGGAGTCGAAGAGATGTGCCCGGAGCTGGAGGTTCTTTGTCCTTTTAGCTATTTCTTCGATGCCTTTGAAGGCATTCCATGCCACTCTCTTCCTCCTGCGCAGCTCAGGTTTTAGGTCGCTCATCATGTTGATTTCTGACCTAGGTACACATAACTGCTGCATTCAGAGATGTTTGTTCCATTGAGAGTGAATGGGGCCTTTGGAACTAGTTCATTTTTCATAAACATGGTTTTCTTTAGATTCAGCTGTAGACCTATCTTTCCACATTCTCGGTCGAAGTCAGCCAGCATTTGTGCCGCTTGGCTAATGTTTGGTGTTATTAGAAAGATGTCATCAGCGAAGCGGAGGTGGTGGTAGTTGCCGACCATCTATCTTCACTCCCATTCCTTCCCATTCTAAATGTTGCATGATGTTCTTGAGGGTGGCACTGACGAAGTTTTGGTGAAATGGTATCACCCTGTCGAACCCTCTTTTGACATCAATTATCACTTCTTTGTAGAATGGTGAGATCCTCATGGTGAATCCGCAATACAGCTCACGAAGGATCTTGATGTATTGGGTTTGAACACCCTGTTTGGCTAGGGCTTCGATGACTGCTTCAGTCTCCACAGAATCAAAGGCTTTCTGTAAATCAATGAACGTGAGACAGAGCAGCATCTTGTACTCCCTACAAACCTCAATGAGCTTGGTTACTGTGTGGATATTGTCGATTGTGCTGAATCTTTTCCGGAAGCCTGCTTGCTCGCATGGTTGTCCTTCATCTAGTGTTCTGCTAATCCTGTTCAGGATGACTCGTGTAAACAGCTTGTAGATGACGGACAACAGGCAGATGGGGCAATAGTTGCCAATGTCGTGAATGTCTCCCTTCTTGAACAGTAGAACTGTCCTGCTGGTTTTCCATTGGGAGGGCACCTTGCATTCGGACAGGTAGCGTGTGAAGAGCCGAGCTAGTGTATTGATGAGTACTGATGGCAGATTCTTCAGGTGTTCGGGTCTGACTTTGTCTGGGCCTGGTGCTGTTCCCTTCTTTACCGACGAGATGGCATGTCAGATTTCAGAAGGGAGAACGTTGGGAATGACATATCCATCCTGTGGAATTTGGTATGTGGGCAGGTGGATGTGACTATCAAAGAGATTTGAGTAGAAGTCCTGGATAATCTTCTCCATTGCCTTTCTGGAAGATGTGATAGATCCATCAGGCGTCGGAGGGCAGTCATCTTGGTCTTATAGTTGGCGAGACCGGCGGGCAGTGCAAATGCTTTTCCCGGCTTCTGCTGCATCTTCCAAGTATTTCTGCTCTTCTGTCTTTGAGGTCTTCTTTTATCGCTTCTCTACACTGTTTAGCAAGCTTGGAAGTTAGCGTTTGGTCTCCTGAGGCTCAAGCCTTGCCACGTTGGCGAATGAGCTCAAGAGTTTCTGAAGACAAGCATCCTTTTGTGTCTTTCTCTCTCGGCATTCTCCGCACAATCATGGAGGTGCTGAACCAGTCGGTTGTATTCTTCATCAATGTCGTCCAATGATGGTATCTTCCCATGTTGCTGCAATGGTGCCAAAAGAGTTCCCAGTTGGTGGTCGTTCTGGAGAGTTCTCTTTTAAACTTTGCAGCCTTTTCTCCCCATTGCGGGAAGTAGAATTTTGCATGAAGGAGACGGTGGTCCGATCCTGTTTGGAATTTGGGGACGACAGCAACATCGGTCAGACAAAACTGTCGATTGAAGATGATGTGGTCAATTTCATTGTGGAACTGTCCACCAGGAGATTCCCATGTCCAACGCTTTTGCTTCAGACTTCTGGAACTGCGAGTTCCCATGAATGGTCTTGGTGGACATGACGAACTCAGATAGTCTCTCAACCTGTTCGTTCCATTCTAGGCCATGGGTCCTGATGTGGGAGTTCTTCAGCCGATCTTCTCGGTCCTATCTTGGCATTAAAATCACCTACTATGATCTTGTAGAAGGTGTGATCTTTTTTATAGAACTCCTCCAGTTCCATGTAGAATTTCTCAATTTCATCTTCTTTGTATGTGGATGTTGGTGCGAAGACAATGAAGATAGAAATTGCTGCAGTGGGCCACTTCTCTTCAAGTGTAATCGCCCTGTCCGGTTTGTTAGGCATTCAAATGTTGAATCAATGTTGACGGCCATGTTCGTGGTTGACAAGGACACCAACACCACCAACGCCTCTTTTGGCGCGGATGTTCCAAGGAACAATTCTTCTCCGTGTCAAATACAGCATGATGCAACTGACGCCTCCTTGTCTCAGTCAGACCAATGATGTCGCTTGTACTTGATCTTTTGGCGCCTGCAGCATCAGATCCTCAATATATGCTTCCCGATGCCAGCGTACGTGCATTGAAAGTACAGACAGTCATTTTAGTCCTTCTTTGTTTTGGCAGCCTAGGGATGGCCGTGAAATTTTATCAGGCACTGCTTGTTCGCCTTTCTTACTGCTGCCGTATTAAGGGCTCTTTTCGGGGTCAGGAAAATAAACATTTCTGTTACTGTTAATAATTCTGTGTTAATAGTTTATAATTTAAAAGGTAAATTCTGCATTTATGTCAGAAAATACAGTACAGATGAATTATTATCAGGCAGAATTCTCCTCCACAAAGCAAATCCAAAGCCTTATGGCTATTACAAAGTCCTTTCGTTGGAGAGGGTAGGGAAGGGGAGGAGGTGTTAGACTCACAAGGTCACTTCTGTAGCTCGTGCAGCTGTACTTTCTAGGCACTCAAATTTTATTTTTTAAAAGTTACATTTTTATTTGTTCTTTTATTGGTTTTTGGGTTGTATCTGGTGGTGTTCAGGTTTTTTAAAAAAATCTTTAAATTTATTTTAAAATTTTATTATACCACCGTGAGACACACAATTACAAGGCTGTTCATGACTGGGTTTCAGTCATACAGTGTTCCAGCACCCATCCCTCCACCAGTGTGCCCTTCTCAACACCAGTGCTCAGGTTTTATTCCTGGATCTGTTTGCTCATGGCAGTGCTTGGGGTTGGGGGTGCATATGTGGTCTTGGAGATCAATCCAGGGTAGGCTGCATCCACAGCAAGGGCCTAGCCCTGTACTATCTCTTTGGCCCACCTAACAGTATGTAGGATGCTTTATCTTGCATGCAGCTGACCTTGGGTTCAATTCCTGGCATCCCATATGGTGCCCTGAGCCTCACTGGAGTGATTCCTGATTGCAGAGCCAGGAGTAATCTCTGAGTATCATCTGTGTGGCCCCCCCCCCAAAGGAAACAACCTGCACCAAAACAAAAACACAACAACAAGAAACCAAACCAAACCCCATCTGTTTATTGATTAGTGCTTTATGATTCCATATGATTCAATGCTATTGTTGAAGGAACTGGCATGGAGAGATTTCCAGGCGATGAGGCAGTGGTAGTTGTGGTGGTGGTGGTGGTGGTGTGTGTGTGTGTGTGTGTGTGTGTGTGTGTGTGTCTGTGTCTCTGTCTGTGTCTGTGTGTCTGTGTTGTGATTGTTAAATCCATTCTGCTTTCCTTACTTGAAAGCAAGTTAAAAATGAATTGAAGGGGGCCGAGCGATAGCCCAACGGGTAGGGCGTTTGCCTTGCATGCGACCTGCCTGTGCCGGCCTGGGTTCAATCCCCGCATCCCGTATGGTCCCCAGAGCACCGCCAGGAGTAATTCCTGAGTGCAGAGCCAGGAGTAACCCCTGAGCATCGCCAGGTGTGACCCAAAAAAGAAAAAAAAAATAAAAAATGAGTTGAAGCAGGAGTCCCTGAGTTGTGAACTACTCCTGAGCCTACATCTTAATCTTACAGATGGAGACGATTTTATCAGCTTGTAGTGTTTCCTTTAAACTAAACTCTGTCCCCAAGGCCCTGACCAACGTGTCATTAGTTTACTCAGCTAGCATATGCTTTGAAAACGGTGGCAGTTGTCTCTCTGAAATGCATTAAAGGACAGTAAATTTAGCTTAAAGTACTTGTCCCAGAGAGTTTCTCACCCCATCTTTCCTCTGGCAAGAAACCCCCTTTCAGTTCCCCGGTGATGCCTTCTTCTGAGGCGGATTATTTCACGTGAATAAGATATTCTTTCTACTCCTGCAGACAGGAGCGACGGCTGGCAGGGGGCCAAAGTGTTTTTTTTTTTTTTTGTCTCCAGTTAATCCTGATTAATCTATGATTAATCCTCAGGTATGACTCCTGCCAGTTTTTGGGACCTCTCAGTGGCATGGCCAGTGTTTTCCCTTCTGAAGGAAGCACACCTGTTGGTGCTGGAGCAAGGGTTGGTGCTGGAGGAGGCTCAGCGCCCAGGCCCATGCGCCTGATGGTGCTGAGTCAGCGTTGGTGCTGGAGGAGGCTCCGCGCCCAGGCCCATGTGCCTGATGGTGCTGAGTCAGTGTTGGTGCTGGAGGAGGCTCCGACGCCCTAGGCCCATGCGCCTGATGGTGCTGAGTCAGCGTTGGTGCTGGAGGAGGCTCCGCGCCCAGGCCCATGCGCCTGATGGTGCTGGAGTCAGCGTTGGTGCTGGAGGAGGCCCGCCCCCATGCCCATGCGCCTGTTGGTGCTGGAGGAGGCTCTGGCGCCCATGCCCATGTGCCTGTTGGTGCTGAGCAAGGGTTGGTGCTGGAGGAGGCCCGGTGCCTAGGCCCATGCACCTGATGGTGCTGAGTCAGCGTTGGTGCTGGAGGGAGGCCCCGCATCCAGGCCCATATGCCTGATGGTGCTGGAGCAAGGGTTGGTGATGGAGGAGGCCCCGGCGCCCAGGCCCATGCGCCTGTTGGTGCTGAGTCAGCGTTGGTGCTGGAGCAAGCTCCGGTGCCCAGGCCCCAGGCCGATCTTTGAGCAGTAGATAAGAACAGGATCTGGAGAATATCACAGTCTTTAAGAGCTCAGCTGGCTGGCCTGGCACCTCGCCTGGAGGTGTCTCCCCTGCTATTACCGTCATGTCCTGGCTTCCTGCTTTGTGCTGGGCTCTGAGCTCACTTGCTTTGCATGCTTGACCCGATTTAATTAGTTTCATATGCCCAGTAAGTTATTTTCATTGAATATGTATATATAGAGAGAGTTTTGGGTTTTATCTGGTACTGCTCAGGGCTTACTCCTGGCTCTACCCTCAGGGATTATTCATGGCATACTTGGGGTCCTGTGGATCAAACCCAGATCAGGTGCGTGGAAGGCAAGTGCCCTAGCGACTGCACTGTCTCCAGTCTCAAAGGTATTTTGTATTGGTTTGTTTTTGCCCTCCTGGTGGGACTTGGGGGGGACCATATGGAACACCACATAATTGAACCTGGATCCTCCGTGCAAGTGTTCTCCCCACCCCTCTACCAGTATTTCTTTATGTATATACACAACAAACACAAAACTCGGGTTGTTTCCTACAAACAGAATGCCGTTGAGGGAGGTGTTTGTGGGTGGTTATTGAGTGGACAAGGGAAGAAAGGAATGTTTGGGAATAGAGTTGGTGGTATTGGGGTGCCTCGTCTTCTGTTGTATTGCCACTTTCCTCTTGTCTGGAGGAGAGAGGAGGAGTGGAAAGGAGAGCGTCAGCTGTGGACTGGCTATGACCCAGAACTACGCCGAGAGCGCACATGCTCGGGCAGCAGCATTGAGAAATTCTAGCTCAGGGCTGCCTTCATGTGTAGCACTTTTGTGGGGGTCACACCCGGCAGTGCTCAGGGGTTACTCCTGGCTCTGCACTCAGGATTCACTCCTGGTGATGCTCACGGGATCATATGGCATGCCGGGATCGAACCCAGGTCAGCCATGTGCAAGGAAAATGCCCTCCCTTCTGTGCTATCGCCTGGCCCCTGCAGCATGTTTTTTAAAAAATATTTTATTATACCACCATGAGATATACAATTACAAAGATGTTCATGTCCGGGTTTCGGTCATACATTGTTTCAGCACCCATCCCTTCACCAGTGCCCATTTCCCACCACCAATGTCCCCGATTCCCTCCCCTCTCCCTAGCCTGCCTCTGTGGCAAGTTCTTTATCTCTTTTCTCTTTCTTTCTTTCTCTCTCTTCCTTCTGTTCATGCAGCATGTTCGAGAAGTCTCATTTATGGCAAGCATGGTTGCCTTAACGCTGTGTAGCATGTTCGAGAAGTCTCATTTATGGCCAGCAGGGTTGCCTTAACGTCATGTAGCATGTTTGAGAAGTCTCATTTATGGCCAGCAGGGCTGCCTTAACGTGTAGCATGTCGAGAAGTCTCATTTATAGACAGCAGGGCTGAGAAGTCTCATTTTGTCTTTCAGTGTCATAGGTTAGATAATAAGGTTGCAGTAGTGTTGAAGTACGAGGTTGCTGTACCAGCGTCCCGGAGGACAGCTCCTGTTTCTGTCTATGTCATTTGATGAAGTAATTTTGAGTTTCAGTTATTAGTCAAGGAGACTAAGTCCAGGGCTTCAGGCACATGGTCCAGGGGTTCAGGAATTTGCCCAACATGTGGCCAGCCCTGGTTTGACCCTGGCACTGCCTAGAACTCCCCCATATTTTTGGGGTTGCATTACCTGGCAATGCTCAGGGGTTACTTCTGGCTCTGCACTCAGGGATCACTCCAGGTGATCTCGGGGCATCATATGGGGTACTGGGGATAGAACCTGAGTCAGATGAGTGGAAGTCCAGTGCCCGACCTGCTGTGCTATAGCTCCAGCCTTGACTTTATCTTACTAGTTGATGGTGGAATCACTCTGGAACCACCTCCATGAGATGGGGAATAGCCAATAATGAAAGGAGATGTGGTCAGTGCAGAGCAAAACATGGACCGGTCTTATCTCTTGTTATATGTATAGTTTGTGCACATTTGTGGGTGGGCACTGGTGCTTGGGGTCTAGTCCAAGACCTCACTGGCAAGGCATGTGCACTACTGTCTGTACAGTATCACAGATGGGGGCAGGGGGAAGGTGCTCGCCTTGCACACTCCTGGGCCGGGTTTGGTCTTTGGTACCAAATAGGGTTTCTAGAGTCTCACCAGGAGTGATTCCCTGAGCACAGAGTCAGGAGTAAGCCCTGTGCACCACCAGGTGTTGCTCCCAGCAGTTTGCTTTTTGTGTGTGAACAGAATTTCAGCTTTTACTCTTTAACCACCTTTTTATGATTTCTTAGAAGGGAGCTCAAGAATCTATTTTTTCGTCAGACTCCCCAATGATTCTGGGAATCATTCAATGTTTTCTGAAATAGGTTCCATTGAGAGGTTGGTGACTTCAGAGATGGATGTATTGCTTATTAAGTGCATGATGACTCTAGAGATGGGGAGTATTGCTTACTCAGAGCATGGTGACTCTAGAGATGGGGTGTATTGCTTACTCAGAGCATGGTGACTGTAGAGATGGGGTATTGCTAACTCAGTGCACGGTGACTCTAGAGTTGGGGGTATTGCTTACTCAGTGCATGGTGACTCTAGAGATGGGGGTATTGCTTATTCAGTATACGGTGACTCTAGAGATGTATGTATTTCTTACTCAGTGTATGGTGACTCTAGAGATGGAGTATTGCTTACTCATTGTATGATGACTCTAGAGATGGGAGTATTGTTTACTCAGTGTACGATGACTCTAGAGATGGGAGAATTGCTTACTCAGAGCACAGTAACTCTAGAGATAGGTATTGCTTACTCAGCACAGTGACTCCTAGAGTTGGGATATTGCTTACTCAGTGGACGGTGACTCTAGATTTGGGTGTATTGTTTACCCAGAGCACGGTGACTCTAGAGACGGTGTATTGCTTGCTCAGTGCACCTTATTTTAAAGCTTTAGCGGCTCTTCTGGAGCTGTGTCTTGATCTCTTTCTTCCTTGCTCCTGGCATTTCTGGACTGAGTCAAGCTCCAAATGGGCTTGTGGCGTCTCCTTTCTTGCACTCCTGGCCAGGGCTGCTGCTTCAGACCCGCTCTTCCCTGGCTCGCAGGCATGCACAGCATCCTGTTGGAAGGCTGCTAGGCGTCCTTGTTAGGGCTCCATTCACCATGTTCCTTGCCTAGATCTGGGTCTGTGACTTCAGCTTTGCTAAGTGGAACATGAGGAGTCTAGGAATGAGATTCACGCCAAGTTCCAGGGACCAACTTAGATAGACATGAGGTGCCCCTTTTGCTTTTTCTTTGTCCGACCTTGGAATACGGAACATGGATCCCTGGCTGGCATCCAGCAGCAGCCTTTTGGGTTTTTTGGGCAGTCGCGGAGATGGAAGCTAGCTTCTGAATTGCCTGATCGTGGCACTTCCTGCCAGAGGACCCCTGCTGCTTTCTTACTGTTCAGGCCAAAGTTTCTTGGGACTTTGGTCCGTACACGGCTGAACCTGACTCAGCTGATAGCTTTGCTATGTGGAGCATTTGCAGCGTGACCTTCAGGACACCGTCAAGGTGACAGCCATCTCGGTGCTCATTTTTGTTTGTCAAGTTTGACTTCCAGTGAGTGACGCTGGGCTGGGAGTTTAAAGGTCTTCACTGCTCTAACCTCTGTCTGTCCTACCTTAAGTTTTTCAGAGGCCCCCACCCCTACCCCTTCAATACCCCTTTATCACACTCCTGGGTGCATGGACTTAAGAGCGGTAGGCACTGGAGATTTCAGCTATACACACACACATGCGTTATTTAATTTAATTTCAACTATATACACGCATGCGCTGTTTAATTTAATTTCAACTATATACACACATGTGTTATTTAATTTCAACTGTATATACACATGCGGCTATTTCTTCCACGTGTATCACTTGACTTCCCATTGTTCATCGATTTCCAGAGTGAACATCTGTAACATCTCCATACTTCCTGTTGCATGTTAGTTGTAGCTCAAGGGCATCCGCTAGCATCAGGAATATGAAGAGACTCAAACCATTCCTTCAGGTCATTGGAATTATACTTGTTACTGGATTTTGGCATACCAAGTTCAACACAGGTAGCTTGCCAGGCTCTGCCGAATTAAATTTTTTTTAACTTTTTGGGTCATACCCAGTGATGCCCAGGGGTTACTCCTGGCTCTGCACTCAGGAATTACTCTTGGTGGTAACTCGGGACCATATAGGATGCTGGGGATCGAACACTTGTCAGCTGAGTGCAAGGCTAAAGCCCTCCCCATTGTGTTGTTGCTCCAGCACATGCACTATTTTAATGGAGGGTGGGGCCAGAGTGATAGCACAGTTTGCCTTGCATGTGGCTGTCCTGGGTTCAATTCCCGGCATCCCGTATGGTCCACTGAGCGATGCTAGGATTTCCAGGAGTAAATCCTGAGTGCAGAGCCAGAAGTAACTCCCTGAGCATGCTGGGTGTGACCCAAAAGAAAACAAAAAGGGATGGGGTGAGTGGTGGACCACAGCCATGCACTGTTCAGGGATCACTCCTGGTGGGGCTTGAGGGGACCTTTGCAGTGTGGAACCTGGGTTGGCTGCATGCAAGGCAAGCACCCTGCCTCTGTGCTGATTCCAGACCAAGTGCTGCACATGTGTGTCCCAACGCAGTCTCATGCTGGAGGGCACCGTCTGAGGACTCCCACTCAGTCACTTGCTGTCCCTGATTGGGGGTGGGGGGGGAACTTGGCCTCCAGGGCCTGCCAGGAGCTGGATGTTAGGGGTGTCTTTTGAAAGTGACCTTTAGGGTGCCTGGATTGCCAACTATTGCAGTGGGCCCTGCAATAACGTTCTCAGTGGTGGCCTCCGAGGTGGTCTTGGCTCTGACCAGCCTGGCACTGACTCAAGTTGAGCTTCGTTAGCCAGGCTGCCACACCCGTCTTGGGTGAAGCATGACCGGCCGCTTCCTGGCAATAATTTCGGCCAACGTTGTGCCATTAAGAAAACCATCGTTTCTGCAAGCATGGCCTTAAGGGAGTGCGTTAAAACCGCCAAGGTCCTTGAAGACAGGGCTGATAACCAGCTCCACCACCCAAGTCAATGAATAAAAAGCAGAACCAGGGAGGTGAATGAACTCTTGGTGGATGCCAGGAGTGTGTTTCAAAATAGGCTTCATTGACGGCAGGGTTCAGATAGCTCAGCCCATGGGGAACCCAGGGATGAAATGTAAATTCCGAGGCAAACCCCTAGTGGCTCGTGAGTGTCGGCTTCTCCTGAAATAATTAGAGAAATGCTCGGCCTTGAAAAGCGGCATCTGGCTGGCTGGAGGCAACTGGCAAAGGCTCAATCTAAATAGACGGAGGCGTAAGGAGGGAAGAGCCTGGGAAAGTGGTCAGGGAGCGTCTAAGGCCTGAGAGAGCTAACACCCTTTGCCCCTTCAGTGCCCTCCTGGTTGTAGGGATGACGCCTGCCTATGGTCCAGATAACAGCCTCCTCCTTAGGCTGCTGGGGATGGTGGGCGGCCCTTTTCCGGTGGTGCACTGGTAGCTGGGGAAGATGGTTTTCTGCCTGGAGGGGTCTCGTAGTCTGCCTCCATTCTCACCTGCTGCCTGTGCAGTCTGAGGTGTTGATTTTAGCCTCTTGGAAATGTATGTCCTCCCTGCAGTGCTCTCTGGTGCTGACTAGAACAGACCAGGACCCCAGAGGCTTTCTTTCCCTCACACTCCCTCTCTCTGCTAAGCTTGCGGCAGTCTCAGGCCTCTAGGGCAAGATTTTTTTTCTTTTTTTGTTTTGTTTTGGGACATACTTAGTGGTGCTTGGGCCTTATTCCTGGTGCTCTGCTCCCAGGGATCACTCCTGGCAAGGCACAGGGACTAGGCATATAACTCAGGCGAGCCATATACAAGGTAAGTGCCCTACCCACTGTACCACCTCTCTGGCCCCAAGCAAACTTTTTTTAGCTTTGTCTCTTCCTACTGACAGTGAATGCGAAACGGCAGAGCTGCCTTTCTGTGGATTGTGGGCATTGCTTTTCCTTTCTGTGCTGCAGAGAGGATCAACTCCAGGTTCCACATACACAAATCAAGTGCTCTAGTAATTGAGCTACATCTGTAGTCCTAAAGGGTCTTTCCCCTTCATTTTCCCTTTCATTCATTTATTCATTTAGAATAGGTGATTTTATTTCCCTTTTAATTGAATCACTGGTGAGGCACACAGTTACAAAGTTGATCATGATTGTAGTCCTGAGCGTTCATCATGGGCCCAGAGATACAGTCTAGCAGATAAAGCTTCCATCTGGCTTTGATTCCCAGAACCCCATAGATCTCCCGCACCCAGACAGGGTGATCCCTATGCACAGAGCCAGGTGTAAGTCCTAAGCACTGTTGAACGGTGCCTAAAAGAAACTGTTGGCCTTGGGACCAGATACAGCAGGTAAGTGCTTGCTTTGCACACAGCTCATCCGCTTGATGCTGGGCAGGTAGGTTCCTGAACCATGCCAGGGGTGATCCTGGACACAGAGCCAGGAGTAAGCCCTGACACCGCTAGGCGTGGTTCCCAAACCCAAATACAACAACATGAAACAAGAATGTCCTTCCTTCCTCTTGTGTTTTATGGGTAGTTCCCTTACTTTGAATATTGTGGTATTTTTAGGCCTTCACTGCACACCTGTTGTAGGTAATCCTCAGCATTCCCTTTCCTGGATTTTCTAATTGTATGTTAGATATTTTGAAAAATGAGGTTCTAATGAATCTATTTGAAGAATGAGGTTCTAATGAATTCTAATGAACGCCCACCATGAGTTTCTGAAACCTAGTTTCTATGAAAAGCTGCGATAATAACATGGAGAAGGAACTTCAAGAGAAATATGGGCTCTTACAGCAAGTTTTTTAGGGAATATGTTTTACCTAAAAATGCTTTCAGCAGCAATTTTCTTCACTTATCCTGCAGAGGCTTGGCTGTGGCTTGTGGAGCTGTGAGGAAGGATTTTACAGGTCTGGGCTGGCCTTCTTTGGGAGGGCAGGCTTTGGGAGGGCAAGCTCCGGAGAGAAGGCTTAGAAGCTCCACATTTTCCCATGAAGAGGTCGCAGGAGCCTCGAATGCCTCAGATGGCTGGAGGTCCTGCTTTGTCTGTGAGAGGCGTGGTTTGATTCTACCTGGTCTCCCTCAGCACCCCAAGTATGACCCTTAAAACCAAACAAGAAAACCAAAGATTCTGGAATCTAAATCGCCACGTAAATCAGGAGGACCTCCAACTTCCATCAGCCTGAGATGGACCCAGTGTGATTTTCACAGATGAGGCACCTCACAGCTAAAGGCCAGTAAGTGCGTAGAAGCTGCCACGGGACGTGTTTCTCTGTAGATGGAAATGTGTAGCAGTTTGAGGTGTTTTCAGCAGCACTTCAGTCACTCCTTCTGGGAAGGAAGATGGGTAGTTTCACATCTAGGCCATGCAGGGCCAAGGAAACAAGCTGATGAAGCAAGTTTGGTTACATGTTCCTTAGACATGTCACCACACATCCTACTTTAGAAGAACAGACTCTAGGAATCATACAGCTGAGAGCTCTTGAGTCCAGGTCACAGTCTGCACTGGGCAAGAGATGACCATCTTTTCCTTCCAAGAAGTGCTTTGAGCCCGGAATAGACATTTATTCTCCTTGTTTATTTTGGGTCACACCCAGCAGTGCTCAGGGGTTACTCCTGGCTCTGCACTCAGTAATTACTCCCTGGTGGTGCTTAGGGACCATATGGGGATGCCGGGATCGAACCTGGGCTGGCTACGCAAGGCAAGTGCTATCCCTACTGTCAGTTACTTATTACTCCAGCCCCTAACGTCCATTCATTCTCAGATACTGATCAGCTGCCCATGGTTCTGAATTCTTTGTGCTGTGGTGCTTGTTTCCAGGTACAATAAGTGCATTATATGAACAGTTTGTTCACAAATAAATTTTGCACTCACTTGGTACTGAAGTATCTTTGGGGCCTCAGAACACTGAAGCCCTCTGCTGTTTGCTGACAGTGGATGTTGGACTAGAAGTCTGCTGACCGCCTCAGTGTCCTCCCCTGCACAGTCCAGCTGCCCCCGTCACCATCCGTCCATCTGCTTCCCAGTGTGGTGCTGGATCTTCTTGGCGTGATGCTCAGGGATCGTGTGGGTGCCAGAGCTCTAACCCTGGCCTCCCCATGCTGGGCTCCAGCCCCCTAAAGTTTCCTCCTGGCCTCTCAGTCTCTGCTAATGAGGGGTGCAGCCTATGCTGGCACTTTCTGATCACGCGTAACGCGGGCGCCATGGCATTACCCATCCCATTCCTTGCTGTGTAGTGCTGGTGTTCACTCCTGGCCCGCCATCACTGCTCTTGGGAAGACGTGTGCCGGTGTTTACTCCTGATTGGCTGTCCCTGTTCTCTGGTAAGATGTTTCTAGTGTCCAGATCTCTTCTGGCTCTGCAGAGTCCCCTGCCATTTGCTTTGGTCATTTGCAGCCCTCAGTTCTCATCCCCCAGTGAGGCTGGTGAGTGGCTGGGTAGGGGAAGTAGGGCCTGAGATGGCACTCTACCCGTCTGACCTTGCTGGATGTGTTTGCTGGTGCACTCCTTTGTCGGCGCATCCTCAGGGTGCTGGGAAGATGAGGAAACCTAGAAGTCGCTAAGGTGGTGGTTTTTAACATGCGAGGTCGCACACACATGTTATTCTAATACTTTTTTTTTTTTTTGCTTTTGGGTCACACTCAGCAATGCTCAGGGTTACTCCTGGCCCTTCACTCAGGAATTACTCCTGGCAGTGCTCGGGACCATATGGAATGCCGGGATCAAACTTGCAAGGTTACGCGTAAGGCAAACGCCTACCCACCGTGCTATCACTCCAGCCCCCATGTTTTGTTTTGTTTGTTTGGGGCCACACTGGGAGATGCTCAGGGCTTACTCCTGGCTCTGCTCTTAGGGATCATTCCTGGAGGGCTTTGGGGGCCATTTGAGGTGCTTGGGGTTGAACCAGGTTCACTGAGAGCTAGGCCAGTGCCCTCCTCTGCTCTACACTATTTCTCTGGTCCTCTGTCAGGTAAATGCCTTTACTCTTTCATTAGTTTTTTCCCCTTTTCCTCCTACAGCTCTTCATTCACTTCATGCAGATGTTTTCCTCGCGGCTCCTCCCCGTGCAAGCCCCTTTGTGGTCTCCAAGATGCCTGTCACAGGTCAAAGCAGTTTCAGTTCCTTCAGGAGGCAGAAGCGATGCTTCTGAATCAAGTAATGCCAAGAAGGAGAGCACGAGCTGGGGAACACGATGGTCAGAGGAGGTTGATGGTGGAGGGGAGCCTGGTTTAGAGGGTTCCTAGGAGATGGGCCAATAGAATTGTAACCAGCAGGGACACCTGGTGAGGTCCTGGGGGTGCAGGAGGAAGAGGGCTCCAACATTTACAGCCTTAAGGCAGGAGGGGCTTGCTCTGTCTGGGAATCGCCGGGAGTTGACGGCTAGGGAAGGGGATGCGGCTGTAGGCAGAAGTTGAGGAGTGGATGGCGGAGCCTGGTGCACTTTACAGGACTCCTGTCCTCTCTGAGTTACGAATGGTGTGCAGCCCTCCTCGCTGATGCTGTGAGGACCGTGGTGTTGCCCCACGCCTCATTGTGGTACCATATTACTTGGCTGGTGCCACTGGGGCTTGTAGATCAGTTGAGGTGCTGGCACACACGGCCAACATGCTCCCAAGTGTTGCACTTCTTTGGCTGTGGTGCTGGCACAGATGTGTATTGGGGTCATACTTCCTTTTGGGGAAGCAGAAAGGGTACTTGCACACACCTGGTGGTGGTACAGTTGGGACCTGCTTACTATAGCCGGAAGCATAGACAGCTGAGTACTCTGGTCGCTGGCGTGGCGCTGGGACATCAGGGGTTTGAACCATGACAACCACATTCTTAGGACAGGCTGCCTAAGGCCTCCCAGTGGCACGCTCCCTCCAGGCTCAAAAGTTTTACCCAGCCTGTTCCCAACCTCCACTTCTCTGGTGACCATGAGCTGCTTGCTGCTTCATTGGTTTTTGCTTATTTTATTTTCAGAATCAGTATAAATATGAAACCCGTTTTTTTTTTTTTTTTTGGCTTCCGCCTCTGGACTTTGTTTCCACTTAGCATACATAATATACTGAGTCCTTCCATGTATTCAGAAATTAAAATTTCTTTTTTTCATTGCTGGTAAGTCCATTTAGATATCCTAGACCATATTGGGACTGGAGAGATAGTAGAGTGGATAGTGCTTGTTTTGCATGACACTCAGCCAGGTTTGATGTCTGGCATCCTATATGGTCCCTGGAGCCCTACAGGGTTGATTCCTGAGTGCAAAGTCAAGAGTAAACCCCTGAGCACAGCCTGGTGTACATCCCCCTGCCCCAATGATAAGATACAATTATATATTTTTCTTTATCCATCCATCCATGAATACATGGGTTGTTCCCGTCTTGCCACTTTCAGTAGGGCAAAGGGCAAAGTATACATCAGTGCCCAAATCTTTCAAAGGGATGTTTTATGTTTGCTTCAGGCAACTCAAGGTTAGAGTCAACTAAGAGAAAGGCAGGTGGGCGCTCGGTTAGGAAACCTGTTGGGTGGCCCAGGCTGTGGTGGGGGGACAGAGACGGCAACATCACCTTTGGGCTTCTGATAGATCCTCGCCTGGTCCAGAGGGTCATCTGACTTAAAAACTGTGGCTTAAAGATGTCAAATTAACTCGAATGATTTGACTCCATATGAAAGTGGTCTGAAGATGGTTGCTGTGTGTTGAGCTCAGGGCCGGCAGGGGGTCCATTTGCAAACATGTCCTCTTTTCTTACTTTTATTTATCAACATAATTGAGTGTTCCTTAAGAAAGCATCCAGTACTCGTAGTAACTGTTTGTTATTTGCACCAGTAGGGGCCTCACAAGTCATGGGAGGGTAGATTCGGGCTGCCCCCTTTGATGGTGGTTATCCTGATCCACACAGGCAGACTTGGTCACTAATGTTAGCTGATGGTACCGGTGGCAGTTCAGCCTTTCCTTGGTGTTTTTTCTTCCTAGTGGCTTCCTGTGTACCCATGGAGTCTTGAGATCTTTGATTACATTAAGGAACTCAGCTGTCATGTTTGTGGGACACTAATCACTTACTCTTAACCTACCTGCTGTCCAGGTCTAATTTTTTCCACAATGAGTTATCGGGCCGGAGCGATAGCCTTAACGGTAGGCTGCTACTGCACGCTGCCGGCCCATGCCGCCTGTTCGATCCCCGGCATCCCATATGGTCCCCTTGAGCAACACCAGGAGTATTCCTGGAGTGCAGAGCCAGGAGTAACCCCGAGCATCGGTGACCCAAAAGCAAAAAAAAAAATAATGAGTTATCAAAGAGGCAATGGAAGGGCTGAGACATAGTACAGGCTAAGCACTTGCCTTTGGATGCCACCAAAGTTGACCCGTGGAACCACATATGATCCCCAAAGGATTGCTTAGGAGCACGAAATTTTTGGCCCAAGTCTCACCCTAATCCTCCAGTGTGATGGGAAATGTTCTCCTGCCTCCATCTGCATTTTCCCCACATCTGCTGACGCTGTGTATCATGCCTGCCCTTTGTGCCTAGAGTGCCGGCCAGGACTCCAGTGATGTGCTGGGCCCACCCAGGTCTCCTAAGGCAAGGCAGGAACTCAAACTCATTGAGCATCTTGACAGCATTATTTTGTTTTGTTTTTGCTGTTTTGGGTCACACCTGAAAACCCTCAGGGCTTCTTCCTGATCCTGTGCTTTCTTTTATCACTCCCTGGTGGCTCAGGCACCATATAGGATGCCAGGATGGAACTCCAAGTTGGCCCTCCATGCAAGGTAAAGAGCCCTAGTCATTGCGTTATCGTCCGGCTTCCTGCTTTGTTTGAATGGAGCCTTTTCCACTCTTTGCCACCCAAAAAAATGTTCTAGAAGAAAGAATTCTCTGTGAAAAGTAGGACTACTGTGGAAAGTGAAATTTCTTTTTGTTTGTTTTAATGCAGTATTCAGAGTGCCTGTGGGCCTCTCCTGGCTTTGTACTGAGGGATCACTCCTAGCAATACTTGGGGATCATGTATGTGGTGTCAGGGATCAAACTAACAAGCAAACACCTAAACCTTTTGCTCTGTGTCCCGTGGCCCTGAAGTAGATTTCTCCCCAGAAAGTTCATTAGGGGGACTGGGAATAACGCCTAAGGGATTATGACTAATTTGCATGCATGCCTGAGGACTTGGCTCTCATGCCTGGGCATTTTAGTCCTCGTGCAATTGTAATTTATCCTCTTGAGCATCACTGGTATTAACAAAATAATAAACAAGTGTATGATGTCTCTGCTATTGAACAGAAAAGGTTTCTTTAGCTGGTAATTTAAGTTGCTTAGTTCAAACAAGGGAACCTGAGAAGTTTTAACTAAGAATTGAACTATTCTGGGGCTGTGGTAGGACACACACTTCCTTAGCATATCGGCGCTTTCCTGGGTTTATTACCCCACCCCAATTCCCCTAGGGTGGGGAAATCAGGACAAAATTAAAAACCCAAACCCCAAAACTGATTTTTCTGTTTTGTGTGCTCAAAGCCATTATTGAGCGGTGCAGACTCCAGGGGGGAGTCCCGCGGACTCCAACCACACCTCGCCCTGCCCGTGGCCAGCGAGAATGAGGATCCAGCCAGCCCTCTGCATCAGTGCAGAGGATTGGCCCCTTGCCGGGAAGTTTATTTTGTCTAGGGAAAAGTCCCATTCTGCTTCCCTGGGGCTGTACAGGGAGTGAGAGAGGCAGACAGTGAGCTGAAGCCGCTCCTCTTAGATAGAGACCTTGTCCTGCGGGCCTGCCTCTGTCCCAGGTGAATCTCAACATGACTGCCAGGCCCAAAAGCCAAGTTTAAATACGTTCCCAAAGCAAAGGTTTGAGACAGAGATCAGCCACCAGCATAGTCCTCCGTTACAGAGGCCCAGTGACTCTCTTTTATGGCCTGTGCGCAAAGCCACCCTGTCCTCTGCTGAGGAGGTTGTGGAGATGACAGTCATTTTAGGAACCCTGAGAACTGGTCCTGGAGGCCAGCCCTGATGTGTGTGTGTGTACGTGTGTGGTGTGTTCTCGCCTGCTCATGGAAGCATAGTTGTCTGGGCGCCTGGAGGCTAGACTGTATGCAGGTGCCGCGAGGTATACTCATGCTGCTGTGGATTCAGCTTCACCCTGTGAATCTGCCTCTAAGGCACGCATCCTGTGTGCCAAGGAAGGACCCGCAGGAGTCAGAGGCTAAAGGACAAAACAGAGGGCATGGATAAACCCCTGGTCTCAGTGGGGAGTGGGCTGGAAGGCCAGACTGGCAGCTGTTAGTGCTATCCTCGCAATACGAAGAATTCTCCGGGTCAATGGAGAACTAAGCAGTTACTGGCGCCTGTAGGCGTGGGAAGGAAAAAGGAAGAATTGAGTGCCTCGTGTTGCTGATGGGGATAGGGCTGCCTCTGGTCCAGGGTCTCTGCAGTGTTTAGAAAGCACCACCAGAAGGGGTCGGAGCAATAGACCAGCAGGTAGGTTTGCCTTTGCTTGCGTCGACCGCGGTTCTCAACTTTCTGGCATCCGGTCCCTCCAGGAGTGCCAGGAGTAATTCCTATGTTTGCAGTTCTAAAAAAACTCTCAGCCTCTTGAGTATTCCTGGTGACCCAAAAAGAAAACAAAAGAAAAAAAGAAAAGAAAAGAAAGCTCCGGCCAGAAAGGGCAAACCTGGCGGTGTTGGCAGGGCTACCAGAGCCAGGCAGGCTCTTGGTGGAGCCTAAGCCCGAACCAGGCGTTGTTCTAGGGATAATGACCGGGGACACAAGGCCTGTAAGACCCTGTTTGACCTGAAAACTCAGACCAAGGGCAGTTAGGAGCCGGGAGGTCCAGGGCTGACCCCTTTCCTGTCGTGCTGTGCATTAGGCCTCGAGTCACCCTGGCGCTGATGGGGCCAAAGTGTCTGCTGTGTTTCAGCTGGCAAGGTTCGATCCCGAGGGCGAGAGAGCAGATTCCCTTCAAGTAATGGGAGCTGGGTCCTCTTGGGGGGGTTGCTGCTTGGGGAGCCTGCCTGCACAGGAGCTTAGCTAGCTGGCCTAACAAAGTGGGGCTTCGGGGCTCAATGAGCAGACTGGGGCCATCTGCGCCGCAGCTATTCCCTTGGCCAATTTATAGCCTCCTCCAAGAAAAACAGACACCGTGTCCGTCAGCAAGCCTGTTGTTTACAAGGTGGATCGGGAAGATTAAAGAGAACCTGGGGCCCAGTGCCCTCCTGTCCTGTGGTTGACTCAGGAAAAATTGTAGGTCCCTTGGTTGTTGATGGGGTTGTGGGACTGGATTTTATTGGCTAGATGGAGGGTAGGGTGGAGGCAGAGGGTTGCTTTCTTGCTGACTTGAGTGAAGGCACCTGGTTTCGGCGGAGCTATCGCCCACTGTCCGCGCCATGCTCAGTTTGTTGGGAGCTGCCAGTCAGAGTAGCCTCTGGTGCTTCTGTCTCTTTCTCTTCCTGTTCCTTTCAGGCCTCCTGCTTGGTTCTGGTTGCTGTGGCCAGGGGTTGCACACACGCTGCGGTACTCATACGAAGTTCACACACTCTTAGGACTCTTGTGGGGTTCAAACTAATTTTTTGAAGACTTGTTGGCTGGGCTTCTAAGCACTCTTTAGAGGTGGTTCTACGTGGGGTTCATGCACCCCAATGGTGGTGCTTGGTGGTTGAGGCTGTGGATGGTCTACTTGGATACAGTGTCACCATTACTGGCTGTCTGCCGGCATCACAGCCCATCTGGCTGTCTCTACTCAGCAAGCCTGCTCTTGAGCATTTCTGCCTTGTGTTTTCAGCACTCTCTCTCTTGGTGGGTTCGGCGTATGGTTTAGGGACTACTCTGGCCCTTGAATCTTTCTGGCCCCTGTTCTCAATCTCTCTCTCTCTCTCTCTCTCTCTCTCTCTCTCTCTCTCTCTTTCTCTCTCTCTCCACCTCCTCCTCATCTGGTATTTGAGCCATGTCTGATGGGTGCTCAGGGCTATTCCTAGCTCAGTGTACTTAGGATCCCTCCTGGCTGCTCGTGGGGACCATTTGTGCCGAATATGGATTCAAGCCCAGGTTACAGTGGCCACAGCCCGTGTCCTAGGCAAGCACCCGCCCCTTGTGCTCTCTCTGCCTCTTTTAATGAGGGTCATTTCCATTTGGCTCAGCCAGCCAGGGTTTCTTCTCAATTTGCTGCTTCTCCTGGGAGTATTCTTGACCATTTCCCACCTCTTCCTGCTGCTGGGAAAGGTGAGTCCTTTTAAACCATTAGGCATCAAGTGCTTGAAAATCTACTCAGCTCTAGTTTATGGCTGTTCCATGACTCAGAGACTTCTGTGGACTGTGTCTTGTCCTTCGGGACCAGCCTGACTCCTTAGCCTGTCTGGTGCTCGCACTGCACAGAGATTCTCAGTTCACCAGGCCCAGCAGGCGTCCCAGAAGCACGTCAAAGTACTGAGGTGCTCCCCACTCTCGCCGGGGCCCCCCTGCCCGCCAGCTCCTAGATAGAAGTGACTTACTCAGAGATTCTTGTTTTTTTAAATCTCTAGTCTCTGTTCTGGCCAGATAAAATGCAGGATAAGATGCAGAAAAGTGTTGTTTGTTCTGTTCCCCTTTCCTCTTGGGAAATCACCTTATCTCTCCGCCTGTTGTATGGGTCCTGTGCCTCTGCAGGGCCATTGACTTTGAGTAAACAGGGAGGGTCTTTCAGGCCCTTCTCAGCAGCCCTCACCCCTTTTGTGCATTCCTTCACACTGGACGGAATGACTGACCTCGCCTTCTGGAACTTTCTGATCTCATCCCCAGGCATCTCTGGTAGAAAATCCTTCCCCATCGTGCGTCCCGGGAACATCTGCTCAGTGTGTTCCGTGCTCTCACCTTCAGGGCCTGACCTCTCTTCCCATGACAGCCCTGTGAATGTGCCAGACAGGCTGACAGAGTCTCAGCCTCATGTCCACACCTGTGCCTGGTGGTTTCTTAGCCTCCC
>JAJIBD010033445.1:0-61034 GCA_021461705.1 Cryptotis parvus | reverse complement strand
ACATTCTCGGCCGTCAGCTAGCATTTGTGCCGCTCGGCTACCGTTTCTGGTGTTATTAGAAAGATGTCATCAGCGGGGCGGAGGTGGTGTAGTTGGCTGACCATCTATCTTCACTCCCATTCCTTCCCATTCTAAATGTTGCATGATGTTCTTGAGGGTAGCACTTGACGAGTTTTGGTGAAATGGGTATCACCTCTGCCGAACTCCCTCTTTGACATCAATTATCACTTTGTAGAATGGCAGACCCTCATGGTGAATCCAAGCACAGCCACCAAGTAGATCTTGATGTGTATTGGGTTTGAACACCCTGGTTAGTTTGGCTTCATGACTGCTTCAGTCTCCACAGAATCAAAGGCTTTCTGTAAATCAATGAACGTGAGACAGAGCAGCATCTTGTACTCCTAAGCAAAACCCTCAATGAGCTTGGTTACTGTGTGAATATTGTCTACTGTGCTGAATCTTTTCCGGAAGCCTGCTTAGAAGCTTGCATGGTTGTCCTTCATCTAGTGTTCTTGCCAACTCTGGTTCTGCATGACTCGCGTAAACAGCTTGTAGATGACGACAACAGGCAGATGGGGCAATAGTTGCCAATGTGGTCGAATGTCTCTTCTTGAACAGTAGAACTGTCCGCTGGTTTTCCATTGGGAGGGCACCTTGTACTTGACAGAAGGTGTGAAGAGCCGAGCTAGTGTATTGATGAGTACTGATGGCAGATTCTTCAGGTGTTGGGTCTGACTTGTCTGGGCCTTTGGTGCTGTTCCCTTCTTTACCACGAGATGGCATCAGATTTCAGAAGGGAGAAGCGTTGGGAATGACATATCCATCCTGTGGAATTTGGTATGTGGGCAGGTGGATGTGACTATGAAAGATTTGAGTAGAAGTCCTTGATAATCTTCTCCATTGCCTTTCTGGAAGATTTGATAGATCCATCTAGGCGTCGTGGAGGCAGTCTTCTTGTCTTATAGTTGGCATTTGCGGGCAGTGCAAATGCTTCTGCCAAACTACCTGCTGCATCTTCCAGTATTTCTGCTCTTATTATTTCTGTCTTTGAGGTCTTCTTTTATCGCTTCTCTACACTGTTTAGCGCTTGGGAGGAGTAGGCCTTTTGGTCTCCCTGAGGCTGCAGCTTACCACGTTAGCGAATGAGCTCAAGAGTTTCTGAAGACAAGCATCCTTTTGTGTCTTTCTCTCTCTCGGCATTCTCCGCACAATCATGGAGGTGCTGAACCAGTCGGTTGTATTCTTCATCAATGTCGTCAGCGTGGTATCTTCCCCATGTTGCTGCAATGGTGCCAAAGAGTTCCCAGTTGGTGGTCAGTTCTGAGTTCTCTTTTAAACTTTGCAGCCTTTTCTCCCCATTGCGGGAAGTAGAATTTTGCACGAAGAGACGGTGGTCCGATCCTGTTTGGAATTTGGGGACGACAGCAACTATCGGTCAGACAAAACTGTCGATTGAAGATGATGTGGTCAATTTCATTGTGGAACTGTACACCAGGAGATTCCCATGTCCAACGTTTTGCTTCCGGACTTCTGGAACTGCGAGTTCCCATGAATGGTCTTGGTGGACATGACGAACTCAGATAGTCTCTCAACCTGTTCGTTCCATTCTAGGCCATGGGTCCTGATGTGGAGTTCTTCAGTAGATCTTCGGTCCTATTTGGCATAAAAATCACCTACTATGATCTTGTAGAAGGTGTGATCTTTTATAGAACTCCTCCAGTTCCATGTAGAATTTCTCAATTTCATCTTCTTTGTATGTGGATGTTGGTGCGAAGACAATGAAGTAGAAATTGCTGGAGTGGGCCACTTCTCTTCAAGTTTGTAATCGTCCTGTCTCGGTTTGTTAGGCATTCAAATGTTGAATCAATGTTGGCGCCATGTTCGTGTTGACAAGGACACCAACACTACCAACGCCTCTTTCGTCGCATGTTCCAGGGAACAATTCTTCTCCGAGTGTCAAATACAGCTATGATGCAACTCGCCTCCTTGTCTCAGTCAGACCAATGATGTCGTTTGTACTTGATCTTTTTGCGCTTGCAGCATCAGATCCTCAATATATGCTTCGATGCCAGCGTGCGTGCATTGAAAGTACAGACAGTCATTTTAGTCCTTCTTTGTTTTGGCAGCCTAGGATGGCCGTGAAATTTTATCAGGCACTGCTTGTTCCGCCTTTCTTACTGCTGCCGTATTAAGGGCTCTTTCGGGTCAGGAAAATAAACATTTCTGTTACTGTTAATAATTCTGTGTTAATAGTTTATAATTTAAAGGTAAATTCTGCATTTATGTCAGAAAATACAGTACAGATGAATTATTATCAGGCAGAATTCTCCTCCACAAAGCAAATCCAAAGCCTTATGGCTATTACAAAGTCCTTTCGTTGGAGAGGGTAGGGAAGGGGAGGAGGTGTTAGACTCACAAGGTCACTTCTGTAGCTCGCAGTTGTACTTTCTAGGCACTCAAATTTTATTTTTTAAAAGTTACATTTTTATTTGTTCTTTATTGGTTTTGGGGCTGTATCTGGTGGTGTTCGGGTTTTTAAAAAATCTATTAAATTTATTTTAAAATTTTATTATACCACTGTGAGACACACAGTTACAAGGCTGTTCATGACTGGGTTTCAGTCATACAGTGTTCCAGCACCCATCCCTCCACCAGTGTGCCCTTCTCAACACCAGTGCTCAGGTTTTATTCCTGGATCTGTTTGCTCATGGCAGTGCTTGGGGTTGGGGGTGCATATGTGGTCTTGGGGATCAATCCAGGGTAGGCTGCATCCACAGCAAGGGCCTAGCCCTGTACTATCTCTTTGGCCCACCTAACAGTATGTAGGATGCTTTATCTTGCATGCAGCTGACCTGGGTTCAATTCCTGGCATCCCATATGGTGCCCTGAGCCTCACTGGAGTGATTCCTGATTGCAGAGCCAGGAGTAATCTCTGAGTATCATCTGTGTGGCCCCTCCCCCAAAAAGGAAACAACCTGCACCAAAACAAAACACAACAACAAGAAACCAAACCAAACCCCATCTGTTTATTGATTAGTGCTTTATGATTCCATATGATTCAATGCTATTGTTGAAGGAACTGGCATGGAGAGATTGCCAGGGCGCATGAGGCAGTGGTAGTTGTGGTGGTGGTGGTGGTGGTGTGTGTGTGTGTGTGTGTGTGTGTGTGCGTGTCTGTGTCTGTCTGTGTGTGTGTCTGTGTTGTGATTGTTAAATCCATTCTGCTTTCCTTACTTGAAAGCAAGTTAAAAATGAATGAAGGGCCGGAGCAATAGGCCAGCAGGTAGGGGCGTTTGCCTTGCACGCGACCTGCCTGTGCCGCCCGGGTTCGATCCCGCGCTCCCATATGGTCCCCAGGCACCGCCAGGGGTAATTCCTGAGTGCAGAGCCAGGAGAAACCCCTGAGCATCGCCAGGTATGACCCAAAAAAAAAAAAAAATAAAATAAATGAGTTGAAGCAGGAGTCCCTGAGTTGTGAACTACTCCTTGAGCCTACAGCTTAATCTTACAGATGGAGACGATTTTATCAGCTTGTAGTGTTTCCTTTAAACTAAACTCTGTCCCCCAAGGCCCTGACCAACGTGTCATTAGTTTACTCAGCTAGCATATGCTTTGAAAACGGTGGCAGTTGTCTCTCTGAAATGCATTAAAGGACAGTAAATTTAGCTTAAAGTACTTGTCCCAGAGAGTTTCTCACCCCATCTTTCCTCTGGCAAGAAACCCCCTTTCAGTTCCCGGTGATGCCTTCTTCTGAGGCGGATTATTTCACGTGAATAAGATATTCTTTCTACTCCTGCAGACAGGAGCGACGGCTGGCAGGGGCCAAAGTGTTTTTTTTTTTTTTTGTCTCCAGTTAATCCTGATTAATCTATGATTAATCCTCAGGTATGACTCCTGCCAGTTTTTGGGACCTCTCAGTGGCATGACCAGTGTTTTCCCCCTTCTGAAGGAAGCACACCTGTTGGTGCTGAGCAAGGGTTGGTGCTGGAGGAGGCTCCGCGCCCAGGCCCATGCGCCTGATGGTGCTGGAGTCAGCGTTGGTGCTGGAGGAGGCTCCGGCGCCCAGGCCCATGTGCCTGATGGTGCTGAGTCAGTGTTGGTGCTGGAGGAGGCTCCGGCGCCCAGGCCCATGCGCCTGATGGTGCTGAGTCAGCGTTGGTGCTGGAGGAGGCTCCGCGCCCAGGCCCATGCGCCTGATGGTGCTGAGTCAGCGTTGGTGCTGGAGGAGGCTCCGCCCCCATGCCCATGCGCCTGTTGGTGCTGGAGGAGGCTCTGGCACCCATGCCCATGTGCCTGTTGGTGCTGAGCAAGGGTTGGTGCTGGAGGAGGCTCCGGTGCCCAGGCCCATGCACCTGATGGTGCTGAGTCAGCGTTGGTGCTGGAGGAGGCTCCGGCATCCAGGCCCATATGCCTGATGGTGCTGAGCAAGGGTTGGTGCTGGAGGAGGCTCAGCGCCCAGGCCCATGCGCCTGTTGGTGCTGAGTCAGCGTTGGTGCTGGAGCAAGCTCCGGTGCCCAGGCCCCAGGCCGATCTTTGAGCAGTAGATAAGAACAGGATCTGGAGAATATCACAGTCTTTAAGAGCTCAGCTGGCTGGCCTGGCACCTCGCCTGGAGGTGTCTCCCCTGCTATTACCGTCATGTCCTGGCTGCCTGCTTTGTGCTGGGCTCTGAGCTCACTGCTTTGCATGCTTGACCCGATTTAATTAGTTTCATATGCCCAGTAAGTTATTTTCATTGAATATGTATATATAGAGAGAGTTTTGGGTTTTATCTGGTACTGCTCAGGGCTTACTCCTGGCTCTACCCTCAGGGATTATTCACGGCATACTTGGGGTCCTGTGGATCAAACCCAGATCAGGTGCGTGGAAGGCAAGTGCCCTAGCGACTGCACTGTCTCCAGTCTCAAAGGTATTTTGTATTGGTTTGTTTTTGCCCCTCCTGGTGGGACTTGGGGGGACCATATGGAACACCACATAATTGAACCTGGATCCTCCGTGTGCAAGGCAAGTGTTCTCCCCACTGTGTGCCCCACCCTCTACCAGTATTTCTTTATGTATATACACAACAAACACAAAACTCGGGCTTGTTTCCTACAAACAGAATGCCGTTGAGGGAGGTGTTTGTGGGTGGTTATTGAGTGGACAAGGGAAGAAAGGAATGTTTGGGAATAGAGTTGGTGGTATTGGGGTTCTCGTCTTCTGTTGTATTGCCACTTTCCTCTTGTCTGGAGGAGAGAGGAGTGGAAAGGAGAGCGTCAGCTGTGGACTGGCTATGACCCAGAAGTACGCCGAGCGCCACATGCTCGGGGCAGCAGCATTGAGAAATTCTAGCTCAGGGCTGCCTTCATGTGTAGCACTTTTGTGGGGGGGTCACACCCGGCAGTGCTCAGGGGTTACTCCTGGCTCTGCACTCAGGATTCACTCCTGGTGATGCTCACGGGGATCATATGGCATGCCCGGGATCGAACCCAGGTCAGCCATGTGCAAGGAAAATGCCCTCCCCTTCTGTGCTATCGCTCTGGCCCCCTCGTGCAGCATGTTTTTAAAAAAATATTTTATTATACCACCATGAGATATACAATTACAAAGATGTTCATGTCCGGGTTTCGGTCATACATTGTTTCAGCACCCATCCCTTCACCAGTGCCCATTTCCCACCACCAATGTCCCCGATTCCCTCCCCTCTCCCTAGCCTGCCTCTGTGGCAAGTTCTTTATCTCTTTTCTCTTTCTTTCTCTTTCTCTCTTCCTTCTGTTCATGCAGCATGTTTGAGAAGTCTCATTTATGGCCAGCATGGTTGCCTTAACGTTGTGTAGCATGTTCGAGAAGTCTCATTTATGGCCAGCAGGGTTGCCTTAACGTCGTAGCATGTTTGAGAAGTCTCATTTATGGCCAGCAGGGTTGCCTTAACGTCGTAGCATGTTCGAGAAGTCTCATTTATAGCCAGCAGGGCTGAGAAGTCTCATTTTGTCTTTCAGTATCATAGGTTAGATAATAAGGTTGCAGTAGTGTTGAAGTACGAGGTTGCTGTACCAGCGTCCCGGAGGACAGCTCCTGTTTCTGTCTATGTCATTTGATGAAGTAATTTTGAATTTCAGTTATTAGTCAAGGAGACTAAGTCCAGGGCTTCAGGCACATGGTCCAGGGGTTCAGGAATTTGCCCAACATGTGGCCAGCCCTGGTTTGACCCCTGGCACTGCCTAGAACTCCCCCATATTTTTGGGGTTGCATTACCTGGCAATGCTCAGGGGTTACTTCTGGCTCTGCACTCAGGGATCACTCCAGGTGATCTCGGGGCATCATATGGGGTACTGGGGATAGAACCTGAGTCAGATGAGTGGAAGTCCAGTGCCCGACCTGCTGTGCTATAGCTCCAGCCTTGACTTTATCTTACTAGTTGATGGTGGAATCACTCTGGAACCACCTCCATGAGATGGGGAATAGCCAACAATGAAAGGAGATGTGGTCAGTGCAGAGCAAAACATGGACCGTCTTATCTCTTGTTATATGTATAGTTTGTGCACATTTGTGGGGTGGGCACTGGTGCTTGGGGTCTAGTCCAAGACCTCACTGGCAAGGCAAGTGCACTACTGTCTGTACAGTATCACAGATGGGGGAGGGGGAAGGTGCTCGCCTTGCACACTCCTGGGCCGGGTTTGGTCTTTGGTACCAAATAGGGTTTCTAGAGTCTCACCAGGAGTGATTCCTGAGCACAGAGTCAGGAGTAAGCCCTGTGCACCACCAGGTGTTGCTCCCAGCAGTTTGCTTTTGTGTGTGAACAGAATTTCAGCTTTTACTCTTTAACCACCTTTCATGATTTCTTAGAAGGGAGCTCAAGAATCTATTTTTTTCGTCAAACTCCCCAATGATTCTGGGAATCATTCAATGTTTTCTGAAATAGGTTCCATTGAGAGGTTGGTGACTTCAGAGATGGATGTATTGCTTATTAAGTGCATGATGACTCTAGAGATGGGAGTATTGCTTACTCAGAGCATGGTGACTCTAGAGATGGGTGTATTGTTTACTCAGAGCATGGTGACTGTAGAGATGGGGTATTGCTAACTCAGTGCACGGTGACTCTAGAGTTGGGGTATTGCTTACCCAGTGCATGGTGACTCTAGAGATGGGGGGTATTGCTTATTCAGTATACGGTGACTCTAGAGATGTATGTATTTCTTACTCAGTGTATGGTGACTCTAGAGATGGGAGTATTGCTTACTCATTGTACGATGACTGTAGAGATGGGAGTATTGCTTACTCAGTGTACGATGACTCTAGAGATGGGAGAATTGCTTACTCAGAGCACAGTAACTCTAGAGATAGATAGGTATTGCTTACTCAGCACAGTGACTCTAGAGTTGGGATATTGCTTACTCAGTGGACGGTGACTCTAGATTTGGGTGTATTGCTTACTCAGAGCACGGTGACTCTAGAGACGGGTGTATTGCTTGCTCAGTGCACCTTATTTTAAAGCTTTTAGCGGCTCTTCTGGAGCTGTGTCTTGATCTCTTTTCTTCCTTGCTCCTGGCATTTCTGGACTGAGTCAAGCTCCAAATGGGCTTGTGGCGTCTCCTTTCTTGCACTCCTGGCCAGGGCTGCTGCTTTCAGACCCGCTCTTCCCTGGCTCCGGCATGCACAGCATCCTGTTGAAGGCTGCTGGGCGTCCTTGTTAGGGCTCCATTTCACCATGTCCCTTGCCTAGATCTGGGTCTGTGACTTCAGCTTTGCTAAGTGGAACATGAGGAGTCTAGGAATGAGATTCACGCCAAGTTCCAGGGACCAACTTAGATAGACATGAGGTGCCCCTTTTGCTTTTTCTTTGTCCGACCTTGGAATACGGAACATGGATCCCTGGCTGGCATCCAGCAGCAGCCTTTTGGGTTTTTGGGCAGTCGCGAAGATGGAAGCTAGCTTCTGAATTGCCTGATCGTGGCACTTCCTGCCAGAGGACCCCTGCTGCTTTCTTACTGTTCAGGCCAAAGTTTCTTGGGACTTTTGGTCCGTACACGGTTGAACCTGACTCAGCTGATAGCTTTGCTATGTGGAGCATTTGCAGCGTGACCTTCAGGACACCGTCAAGGTGACAGCCATCTTGGTGCTCATTCTTTGTTTGTCAAGTTTGACTTCCAGTGAGTGACGCTGGGCTGGGAGTTTAAAGGTCTTCACTGCTCTAACCTCTGTCTGTCCTACCTTAAGTTTTTCAGAGGCCCCCACCCCTACCCCCTTCAATACCCCTTTATCACACTCCTGGGTGCATGGACTTAAGAGCGGTAGGCACTGGAGATTTCAGCTATATACACACACATGCGTTATTTAATTTAATTTCAACTATATACACGCATGCGTTGTTTAATTTAATTTCAACTATATACACACATGTGTTATTTAATTTCAACTGTATATACACATGCGTTATTTCTTCACGTGTATCACTTGACTTCCCATTGTTCATCGATTTCCTGAGTGAACATCAGTAACATCTCCATACTTCCTGTTGCATGTTAGTTGTAGCTCAAGGGCATCCGCTAGCATCAGGAATATGAAGAGACTCAAACCATTCCTTCAGGTCATTGGAATTATACTTGTTACTGGATTTTGGCATATCAAGTTCAACACAGGTAGCTTGCCAGGCTCTGCCGAATTAAATTTTTTTTTAACTTTTTGGGTCATACCCAGTGATGCTCAGGGGTTACTCCTGGCTCTGCACTCAGGAATTACTCTTGGTGGTAACTCGGGGACCATATAGGATGCTGGGGATCAAACACTTGTCAGCTGAGTGCAAGGCTAAACCCCTCCCCATTGTGTTGTTGCTCCAGCACATGCACTATTTTAATGGAGGGTCGGGCCAGAGTGATAGCACAGTTTGCCTTGCATGTGGCTGTCCTGGGTTCACTTCCCGGCATCCCGTATGGTCCACTGAGCGATGCCAGGATTTCCAGGAGTAAATCCTGAGTGCAGAGCCAGAAGTAACCCCTGAGCATGCTGGGTGTGACCCAAAAGAAAAACAAAAAGGGATGGGGTGAGTGGTGGACCACAGCTTGCGACTGTTCAGGGATCACTCCTGGTGGGGTTGAGGGGACCCTTTGCAGTGTGGAACCTGGGTTGGCTGCATGCAAGGCAAGCACCCTGCCCTCTGCTGACTCCAGACCAAGTGCTGCACATGTGTGTCCCAATGCAGTCCCATGCTGGAGGGCACCGTCTGAGGACTCCCACTCAGTCACTTGCTGTCCCTGATTGGGGGTGGGGGGAACTTTGCTCTCCAGGGCCTGCCAGGAGCTGGATGTTAGGGGTGTCTTTTGAAAGTGACCTTTAAGGAGCCTGGATTGCCAACTATTGCAGTGGGCTCCCTGCAATAACGTTCTCAGTGGTGGCCTCCGAGGTGGTCTTGGCTCGACCAGCCTGGCACTGACTCAAGTTGAGCTTCGTTAGCCAGGCTGCCACACCCGTCTTGGGGTGAAGCACGACCCGCCGCTTTCCTGCAATAATTTCGGCCAACGTTGTGCCATTAAGAAAACCATCGTTTCTGCAAGCATGGCCTTAAGGGAGTGCATTAAAACCGCCAAGGTCCTTGAAGACAGGGCTGATAACCAGCTCTCCACCACCCAAGTCAATGAATAAAAAGCAGAACCAGGGAGGTGAATGAACTCTTGGTGGATGCCAGGGAGTGTGTTTCAAAACAGGCTTCATTGACGGCAGGGTTCAGACAGCTCAGCCCATGGGGGAACCCAGGGATGAAATGTAAATTCCGAGGCAAACCCCAGTGGCTCGTGAGTGTCGGCTTCTCCTGGAAATAATTAGAGAAATGCTCGGCCTTTGAAAAGCGGCATCTGGCTGGCTGGAGGCAACTGGCAAAGGCTCAATCTAAATAGACGGAGGCGAGCAGGAAGGGAAGAGCCTGGGAAAGTGGTCAGGGAGCGTCTAAGGCCTGAGAGAGCGAACACCCCCTTGCCCTTCAGTGCCCTCCTGGTTGTAGGGATGACGCCTGCCTATGGTCCAGATACCAGCCTCCCTCCCCTTAGGCTGCTGGGGATGGTGGGCGGCCCCTTTCCGGTGGTGCACTGGTAGCTGGGGAAGATGGTTTTCTGCCTGGAGGGGTCTGCAGTCTGCCTCCATTCTCACCTGCTGCCTGTGCAGTCTGAGGTGTTGATTTAGCCTCTTGGAAATGTATGTCCCTCCTGCAGTGCTCTCAGGTGCTGACTAGAACAGACCAGGACCCCAGAGGCTTCTCTTTCCCACACTCCCTCTCCCTGCTAAGCTTGCGGTACCCGGTCTGGGGCCCCTAGGCAAGATTTTTTTTTCTATTTTTGTTTTGTTTTGGGGACATACTTAGTGGTGCTTGGGCCTTATTCCTGGTGCTCTGCTCCCAGGGATCACTCCTGGCAAGGCACAGGGGACTAGGCATATAACTCAGGCGAGCCATATACAAGGTAAGTGCCCTACCCACTGTACCACCTCTCTGGCCCCCAGCAAATCCTTTTCAGCTTTGCCTCTTCCTACTGACAGTGAATGCGGAACGGCAGAGCTGCCTTTCTGTGGATTGTGGGCATTGCTTTTCCTTTCTGTGCTGCAGAGGGGATCAACTCCAGGTTCCACATACACAAATCAAGTGCTCTAGTACTGAGCTACATCTGTAGTCCTAAAGGGTCTTTTCCCCCTCATTTTCCCTTTCATTCATTTATTCATTTAGGAATAGGTGATTTTATTTCCCCCTTTTTAATTTGAATCACTGGTGAGGCACACAGTTACAAAGTTGATCATGATTGTAGTCCTGAGTGTTCATCATGGGCCCAGAGATACAGTCTAGCAGATAAAGCTTCCATCTGGCTTTGATTCCCAGAACCCCATATGATCTCCTGCACCCAGACAGGGGTGATCCCTATGCACAGAGCCAGGTGTAAGTCCTAAGCACTGTTGAACGTGCCGTAAAAGAAACTGTTGGCCTTGGGACCAGATACAGCAGGTAAGTGCTTGCTTTGCACACAGCTCATCCGTTTGATGCTGGGCATAGTGTAGGTTCCCTGAACCATGCCAGGGGTGATCCTGGACACAGAGCCAGGAGTAAGCCCTGAGCACCGCTAGGCGTGGTTCCCAAACCCAAATACAACAACATGAAACAAGAATGTCCTTCCTTCCTCTTGTGTTTTATGGGTAGTTCCCTTACTTTGAATATTGTGGTATTTTTAGGCCTTCACTGCACACCTGTTGTATGTAATCCTCAGCATTCCCTTGCCTGGATTTTCTAATTGCATGTTAGATATTTTGAAAAATGAGGTTCTAATGAATCTATTTGAAGAGTGAGGTTCTAATGAATTCTAATGAATCGCCCACCATGAGTTTCTGAAACCTAGTTTCTATGAAAAGCTGCGGTAATAACATGGAGAAGGAACTTCAAGAGAAATATGGGCTCTTACAGCAAGTTTTTTGCAGGGAATACGTTTTACCTAAAAATGCTTTCAGCAGCAATTTTCTTCAATTATCCTGCAGCGTCTTGGCTGTGGCTTTATGGAGCTGTGAGGAAGGATTTTACAGGTCTGGGTTGGCCTTCTCTTTGGGAGGGCAGGCTTTGGGAGGGCAAGCCTCCGGAGAGAAGGCTTAGAAGCTCCACATTTTCCCCATGAAGAGGTCGCAGGAGCCCCAGGGAATGCCTCAGATGGCTGGAGGTCCTGCTTTGTCTGTGAGAGGCGTGGTTTGATTCTACCTGGTCTCCCTCAGCACCCCCAAGTATGACCCCCTAAAACCAAACAAGAAAACCAAAGATTCTGGAATCATATGCTAAATCGTCTGTAAATTCAGGAGGACCTCCAACTTCCATCAGCCTGAGATGGACCCAGTGTGATTTCCTCACAGATGAGGCACCTCACAGCTAAAGGCCAGTAAGTGCGTAGAAGCTGCCACGGGGACGTGTTTCTCTGTACATGGAAATGTGTGCAGCAGTTTGAGGTGTTTTCAGCAGCACCCAGTCACTCCTTCTTGGGAAGGAAGGTGGGTAGTTTCACATCTAGGCCATGCAGGGCCAAGGAAACAAGCTGATGAAGCAAGTTTGGTTACATGTTCTTAGACATGTCACCACACATCCTACTCAGAAGAACAGACTCCGGGAATCATACAGCTGAGAGCTCTTGAGTCCAGGTCACAGTCTGCACTGGGCAAGAGATGACCATCTTTTCCTTCAAGAAGTGCTTTGAGCCCGGAATAGACATTTATTCTCCTTTGTTTATTTTTGGGTCACATCCAGCAGTGCTCAGGGGTTACTCCCTGGCTCTGCACTCAGGAATTACTCCTGGTAGTGCTCAGGGGACCATATGGGATGCCGGGATCGAACCTGGGTTGGCCACGTGCAAGGCAAGTGCCATCCCTACTGTCAGCTACTTATTACTCCAGCCCCTAATGTCCATTCATTCTCAGATACCGATCAGCTGCCCATGGTTCTGAATTCTTTGTGCTGTGGTGCTTGTTTCCAGGTACAGTAAGTGCATTATATGAACAGTTTGTTCACAAATGAATTTTGTACTCACTTGGTACTGAAGTGTCTTTGGGGGCCTCAGAACACTGAAGCCCTCTGCTGTTTGCTGACAGTGGGATGTTGGACTAGAAGTCTGCTGACCTCCTCAGTGTCCTCCCCTGCACAGTCCAGCTGCCCCCGTCACCATCTGTCCATCTGCTTCCCAGTGTGGTGCTCGGATCTTCTTGGCGTGATGCTCAGGGATCGCGTGGTGCCAGAGCTCTAACCCTGGCCTCCCCATGCCATGTTCCAGCCCCCTAAAGTTTCCCTCCTGGCCTCTCAGTCTCTGCTAATGAGGGGTGCAGCCTTATGCTGGCACTTTCTGATCACGTGTAACGCGGGCGTCATGGCATTACCCATCCCATTCCTTGCTGTGTAGTGCTGGTGTTCACTCCCGGTTCGCCATCACTGCTCTCTGGGAAGACGGTGCCGGTGTTTACTCCTGATTGGCTGTCCCTGTTCTCTGGTAAGATGTTTCTAGTGTCCAGATCTCTTCTGGCTCTGCAGAGTCCCTGCCATTTGCTTTGGTCATTTGCAGCCCTCAGTTCTATCCCAGTGAGGCTGGTGAGTGGCTGGGTAGGGAAGTACGGGGGCCTGGAGATGGCACTTTACCCGTCTGACTTTGCTGGATGTGTTTGCTTTGTGCACTCCTCAGTCGGCGCATCCCCAGGGTGCTGGGAAGATGAGGAAACCTAGAAGCCGCCAAGGTGGTGGTTTTTAACATGCGAGGCTGCACACACATGTAATTCTAATACTTTTTTTTTTTTTTGCTTTTTTGGGTCACACTCCAGCAATGCTCAGGGGTTACTCCTGGCTCTTCACTCAGGAATTACTCCTGGCGGTGCTCGGGGACCATATGGGATGTCCGGGATCAAACTTGCAAGGCTACGTGTAAGGCAAACACCCTACCCACTGTGCTATCACTCCAGCCCCCATGTTTTGTTTTGTTTTGTTTGGGGGCCACACTGGGAGATGCTCAGGGCTTACTCCTGGCTCTGCTCTTAGGGATCGTTCCTGGAGGGCTTTGGGGGCCATTTGAGGTGCTTGGGGTTGAACCAGGTTCACTGAGAGCAAGGCCAGTGCCCCCCCCCTCTGCACTATTTCTCTGGTCCTCTGTCAGGCAAATGCCTTTTACTCTTTCATTAGCTTTTTCCCCTTTTTCCCTCCCACAGCTCTTCATTCACTTCATGCAGATGTTTTCCCGTGCCCTCCCCGTGCCAGCCCCTTTTTTGGGTCTCCAAGATGCCTGTCACAGGTCAAAGCAGTTTCAGTTCCTCTCAGGAGGCAGAAGCGATGCTTCTGAATCAAGTAATGCCAAGAAGGGAGAGCACGGGCTGGGGAACATGATGGTCAGAGGAGGTTGATGGTGGGAGGGGAGGCCTGGTTTAGAAGGGTTCCTAGGAGATGGGCCACTAGAATTTGTAACCAGCAGGGACACCTGGTGAGGTCCTGGGGGGTGAGCAGGAGGAAGAGGGCTCCAACATTCACAGCCTTAAGGCAGGAGGGGCTTGCTCTGTCTGGGAATCGCCAGGAGTTGATGGGTAGGAAAGGGGATGCGGCTGTAGGCAGAAGTGGAGGAGTGGATGGCAGAGCCTGCTGCACTTTACAGGACTCTGTCCTCTCTGAGTTACGAATGGTGTGCAGCCCTCCTCGCTGATGCTGTGAGGACCGGGTGTTGCCCCATGCCTCATTGTGGTACCATATTACTTGGCTGGTGCCACTGGGGCTTGCAGATCAGCTGAGGTGCTGGCACACACGGCCAACATGCTCCCCAAGTGTTGCACTTCTTTGGCTGTGGTGCTTGCACAGATGTGTGCATGGGGTCACACTTCCCTTTTTTGGGGAAGCAGAAAGGGTACTTACACACACCTGGTGGTGGTACAGCTGGGACCTGCTTACTATAGCCGGAAGCATAGACAGCTGAGTACTCTGGTCGTGAGTGGCGCGTGGGACATCAGGGGTTTGAACCATGACAACACACATTCCTAGGACAGGCTCCATAAGGCCCTGTGCACGTCCTCCAGGCTCAAAAGTTTTACCCAGCCTGTTCCCAACCTCCACTCCTCTGGTGACCATCAGCCTGCTTGCTGCTTCATTGGTTTTTCTTTATTTTGATTTTCAGAATCTATATAAATATGAAACCAGTGTTTTTTTTTTTGGCTGCCTCTGACTTGTTTCACTTAGCATACATAATATACTGAGTCCTTCCATGTATTCAGAAATTAAAAAAATTCATTTTTTCATTGCTGGTAAGTCCATTGTAGATATCCTAATATATTGGGACTGGAGAGATAGTATAGTGGATAGTGCTTGCTTTGCATGACACTCAGCCAGGTTTGATCCCCGGCATCCTATATGGTCCCCTGAGCCCTACAGGGGTGATTCCTGAGTGCAAAGTCAAGAGTAAACCCTGAGCATAGCCTGGTGTGACATCCCCCTGCCCCCGAATGATAAGATACAATTCATATATTTTCTTTATTCATCCATCCATGAATACATGGGCTGTTCTCGGTCTTGCCACTTTCAAATAGTAGGGCAAAGGGCAATGTATACATCAGTGCATAAATCTTTTCAAAGGGATGTTTTATGTTTGCTTCAGGCAAATCTATAGGTTAGAGTCAACTAAGAGAAAGGAGAGGTGGGCAGCCCGGTTAGGAACCCTGTTGGGTGGCCCAGGCTGTGGTGGGCACAGAGATGGCAGTGATCACCTTTGGGATGCAGATAGATCCTGCCTGGTCCAGAGGGCCCTGACTTAAAAACTGTGGTTTAAAGATGTCAAATATGTAACTGAATGATTTGACTCACATGAAAGTGGTCTGAAGATGGTTGCTGTGTGCTGAGCTCAGGGCCGGGCAGGGGGTCCATTTGCAAACATGTCCTCTTTTCTTACTTTATTTATCAACATTTAATTGAGTGTTCCTTAAGAAAGCATCCAGTACTTGCTGTACCTGTTTGTTATTTGCGATCATTGTGGGCTCACAAGTCATGGGAGGGTAGATTCCGCTGCCCCCTTTGATGTAGGTTATCCTGATCCACACAGGCAGACTTGGTCACTGTTGGGTTAGCTGATGGTACCGGTGGCAGTCTAGCCCTTTCCCCTACTCTTGGTGCTTTCCCAGTGGCTTCCTGTGTACCCGTGGAGTCTTGAGACTTCTGACACATTAAGGAACTCAGTTGTCATGTTTGTGGGACATCGAATCACTTACTCTAACCTACCTGCTGTCCAGGTCTAATTTTTTCCTTAATAATGAGTTATCGGGGCCGGGCGTAGCCTGGTAGGGCGTTGCCTTGCCTGCGGCGGCCCATGCCGGCCTGGGTTCGATCCCGGCATCCCTATGGTCCCCTGAGCAACACCGGGTAATTCCTGAGTGCAGAGCCAGGAGTAACCCCTGAGCATCGGGGTGTGACCCAAAGCAAAATGAGTTATCAAAGAGGCAATGGAAGGGCTGGAGACATAGTACAGGGGCTAAGCACTTGCCTTGGATGCGGCCACCCAAAGTTGACCCGTGGAACCACATATGATCCCCAAAGGATTGCCAGGAGCACGAGGGGCTCTGGCCCAAGTCTCACCCTAATCCTCCAGTGTGATGGGAAAATGCTCCCCCCTGCCTCCATCTGCATTTCCCACATCTGCTGATGCTCGGGGCATCATGCCTGCCCTTGTGCCCAGAGTGCTGGCCAGGACCCAGTGATGCTGGGCCCACCCAGGTCTCCTGCTAGCAAGGCAGGAACTCAACTCATTGAGCATCTTGACAGCAATACTTTGTTTTGTTTTGCTGTTTTGGGGTCACACCCAGCAATCCTCAGGGCTTCTTCCTGATCCTGTGCTTTTATCACTCCTGGTGGGCCCAGGGGACCATATAGGATGCCAGGATGGAACCCAAGTTGGCCTCCATGCAAGGCAAGAGCCCTAGTCATTGTGTTATCGTTCGGGCTTCCTGCTTTGTTTGAATGGTTTTTCCACTTGCCACCCCAAAAATGTTTCAGAAGAAGGAATTGTGAAAAGTAGGACTACTGTGAGTGAAATTTCTTTTTGTTTGTTTTGGGGCCGCATCTCGCAGTGCTCAGGGCTTCCTCCTGGCTTTGTACTGAGGGATCACTCCTAGCAATACTTGGGGATCATATGTGGTGTCAGGGATCAAACTGGCAAAGCAAACACCTAAACCTTTGCTCTGTGTCTCAGGCCCCTAGGCGAGATTTCTCCCCAGAAAGTTCATTAGGGGACTGGGAAATAACGCTTAAGGATTATGACTAATTTGCATGCATGCCTGAGACTTGGTTTCGATGCCTGGCATTTTGGGGTCCTCGGGGCACTGCATGGTCCTTTGAGCATCACTGGGTATTGCCACAAAAACAACAAACAAGTGTATGATGTCTCTGCTATTGAACAGAAAAGGTTTCTTTAGCTGGTAATTTAAGTTGCTTAGTTCAAACAAGGGAACCTGACAGTTTCTTAACTAAGAATTGAACTATTCTGGGGCTGTGGTATGACACACACTTCCTTAAGCATATCGAGGCCTGGGTTTATTACCCTCCCCACCCCCACCCCCTTGGGTGGGGAAATCAGACAAAACTCAAAACCCAACCCCAAAACTGATTTTTCTGTTTTGTGTGTTCAAAGCCATTATTGAGCGGGTGGGAGTTGGTGACCCGGTGGGGAGGTCCCTGCTGGACCCAACCACACCTCGTCCTGCCCGGGGCCAGCTCCAGAGAATGAGGATCCCAGCCAGCCCTCTGCATCAGTGCAGAGGACACACCCTGCCGGTGTTTATTTTGGTCTAGGAAAAGTCCCATTCTGCTTCCCTGGGGGCTGCACAGGGAGGAGAGAGGCAGACAGTGAGCTGAAGTCATTTCCTTAGATAGAGACCTTTGTCCTGCGGGCCTGCCTCTGTCCCAGGTGAATCTCAACATGACTGCCAGGCCCAAAAGCCAAGTTTGGGCCACGTTCCCAAAGCAAAGCTTCTGGAGACAGAGCATCAGCCACCAGCATAGGCCTGGCCAGAGAGGCCCAGTGACTCTCTTCTTTGGCCTGTGCGTAGCTTCTCACCCTGTCCTCCTGCTGAGGAGGTTGTGGAGATGACAGTCATTTTAGGAACCCTGAGAACGTGTCCTGAGGCCAGCCCTGATGTGTGTGTGTGGCCGTGTGTGGGTGTGTTCTTGCCTGCTCATGGAAGCATAGTTGTCTGGTGCCTGTGGAGGTGCCAGACTGTATGCAGGTGCCGTGAGGTATGGGATTTGGTTGCTGTGGATTCAGTCAACCCTGTGAACTGTTCTAAGGGCACGCATCCTGTGTGCCAAGGAAGGAGCCCGTGAGTCAGAGGCGGAAGGACAAACAGAGGGCATGGATAAACCTCCTGGTCTCAGTGGGGAGTGGGCTGGAAGGCCAGACTGGCAGCTGCTGGTGCCATCCCCCGTACGATGCAGCTGGAATTCTCCGGGTCACGGAGAACTAAGCAAGCTACTGGCGTCTGTAGGTGGGAAGGAAAGGAAGAATTGAGGGGTGCTCCGTGCTGCTGATGGGGATAGGGCTGCCTCGGTCCAGGGTCTCTGCAGTGTTTAGAAAGCACCGACAGAAGGGGCCGGAGCAATAGACCAGCAGGTAGGGGTTTGCCTTGCTTGCGGCCGACCCGGGTTCAATCCCTGGCATCCCATATGGTCCTCCAGGAGTGCCAGGAGTAATTCCTGAGTGCAGAGCCAGGAGTAACCCCTCAGCCCCTGAGTATCCCTGGGTGTGACCCAAAAAGAAAACAAAAAGAAAAAAAAAAAAAAGAAAAGAAAGCCCCGACAGAAAGGGCAAACCTGGCGTGTGTTGGCAGCGACAGAGCCAGGGCAGGCTCTTTGGTGGAGCCTAAGCCCGAACCAGGCGCTTGTTCTTAGGATACGACTGTGGGGACACAAGGCCTGTAAGACCCTGTTTGACCTGAAAACTCAGACCAAGGGCAGTTAGGGAGCCGGGAGGTCCAGGCTGACCCCTTTCCTGTCGTGCTGTGCATTAGGGCCTCGAGCTGACTGCGTTGATGGGGCCAAAGTGTCTGCTGTGTTTCAGCTGGCAAGGTTCGGGATCCTGAGGGGCAGAGCAGATTCCTTCAAGTAATGGGAGCTGGGTCCTCTTGGGGGGTTTCCTGCTTTGGGGAGCCTGCCTGCACAGGGGAGCTAGCTAGCTGGCCTAACAAAGTGGGGTCTCGGGGCTCAATGAGCAGACCGGGGCCATCTGCGTCGCAGCTTGGTCTCTGGCCAATTTATAGCCTCCTCCAAGAAACAGACACCGTGTCCGTCAGCTGCTTCCGTAGTTTACAAGGTGGATCGGGAAGATTAAAGAGAACCTGGGCCCAGTGCCCTCCTGTCCTGTGGTTGACGCCCAGGAAATTGTAGGTCCCTTGGTTGTTGATGGGGGTTGTGGGGACTGATTTTGTCATTGGCTAGATGGAGGGCAGGGTGGGAGGTGAGGCTGCTTTCTGTCGACTGAGTGAAGGCGGACTGCCCCTGGCGGAGCCATCGCCCACTGTCCGCGCCATGCTCGCTTTGCTGGGAGCGTCAGTCAGAGAAGCCTCTGGTGCTTCTGTCTCTTCCTCTTCCTGTTCCTTTTCAGGCCTCCTGCTTGGTTCTGGTTGCTGTGGCCAGGGGTTGCACACACGTTAGTGGTACTCACGGAAGTTCACACACTTCAGGGACTCTTGGTGGGGTTCAAACACTTTAGAAGACTTGCTGGCTGGGCTTCTCACACTTTAGAGGTGGTTCTAAGTGGGGTTCATGCACTTTAATGGTGGTGCTTGGTGGTTGAGGCTGTGGATGGGCTACTCTGGATACAGTGTCACCATTACTGGCTGTCTGCCGGGCGTCACAAGTCTACATCTGGCTGTCTCTGCCGTCAGCAAGCCTGCTCTTGAGCATTTCTGCCTTGTGTTTTCAGCACTCTCTCTTGGTGGGTTTGCGTATTTGGTTTAGGGATCACTCTGGCCCTTGAATCTTTCTGGCCCCTGTTCTCAATCTCTCTCTCTCTCTCTCTCTCTCTCTCTCTCTCTCTCTCTCTCTCTCTCTCTTTCTCCTCCTCTCATCTGGTATTTGAGCCATGTCTGATGGTGCTCAGGGCTATTCTAGCTCAGTACTTAGGATCCCTCCTGGCGCAGGCTCGGGGACCATTTTGGTGCCGGAATATGGATTCAAGCCCAGGTTGCGGTGGCCACAGCCTGTGTCCTAGGCAAGCACCCGCTCCCTTGTGCCTCTCCTGCTCTCTTTTAATGAGGGTCATTTCATTTGGCTCAGCCAATAGGGGGTTTCTTCTCAATTTGCTGTTTCTCCTTGGGAGAGCCTTCCAGACCATTTCCCACCTCTTCCTGCTGTTGAAAGGTGAGTCCTTTTTAAACCATTAGGCATCAAGTGCTTCTGAAAATTCCACTCAGCTCTAGTTTATGGCTGTTCCATGACTAGAGACTTCTGTGGGACTGTGTCTTGTCCTTCGGGACCAGCCTGGACTCCTTTAGCCTGTCTGGTGCTCGTGCACTGCACAGAGATTCTCAGTTCACTCAGGGCCCAGCAGGCGTCCTGAAGCGCCAGTCAGGGCACTGAGGTGCCCCCCCCCACCCCGCGGGGCCCCCTGCCCGCCAGCTCTAGGCAGAAGTGACTTCACTTAGAGACTTTTGTTTTTTAAATCTCTAGTCTCTGTTCTGGCCAGATAAAAATGCAGGATAAGATGTGCAGAAAAGTGTTGTTTGTTCTGTTCCCCTTTCCTCTCTGGGGAAATCACCTTATCTCTGGCTGCCTGTTGGATGGGTCCTGTGTGTCTGCAGTGGGCCATTGACCCTGAGTAAACAGGAGGATCTTCAGGCCCTCTCAGCAGCCTCACCCTTGTGCATTCCTTCACACTGGACGGGGAATGACTGACTCGCCTTCTGGAACTTTCTGATTCATCCCCAGGCATCTCTGGTAGAAAACTTTCCCTGGAATGTGCGTCCCGGGAACATCTGCTCAGTGTTCCGTGCTCTCACCTTCAGGGCCTGACCCTCTCTTCCCATGACAGCCCCCGGAATGTGCTTGTGATGGTGGTTGACAGAGTCTCAGCCTCATGTCCACACTCCGTGCCTGGTGGCTTCTCTTAGCCTCCCCGTCCTGGAGCCATCTACACTCACCAACTACCTGGAGCAGAGGGGATGCCCCATGCCCCAGGGAGGGGTTCTGATGGTGCCCCCAGCAGAGCCCCTTGGCTAATCACCGCTGCGGCCTGGAGGCCCTTTGAGCTGGACTCCCTGCCTAGTGTGAGGTGTGTGCAGAGACAGGTCTGTGAGGTTGTGGGGTGGGTGTGTGTGCTCAGCTGTATTTCTGGGGTTCTGTGACATGCGTCACTTGTCACCCTGCTGAGTCTCGATGTGAAGCTTGGCACCCTGGGCAGCCTCACAGCAGCCGGGCTGCTGAGTTTCCCTCAGACACAGCCAGGTTTGCTTTAATGCTTCACCTTTTCTGCTGACAGATGGTTTCTTTCCTTCCTTCTTTTCTGGTTTGGTTTTGGGGGCCACCCCCAGTGTCCAGGGTGTGCTTTTGGCTCTGCACTCAGGGATCACTCGTGGCGGGCTCAGGGGACCATGTGTGGTGCCAGGCATGGGGCTGGGTCAGCACGTGCAAGGTAAACCCCAGTCCTCTCTCTCAGGGCCTGTGAGTGTGTCTGAAGCCCCTCCGTGGCAGCTGTCTCCTTCCCTAGGTTGCCCCAGAGTGGCCTGACGCACCATGTCCTCTCTCCCTAAGCCGCCCAAGAGTGACCTAAGTACCACGTCCTCTCCTTCCCAGGGTTCCTGCATACCTCTGGGGGTGCTGTGCGTGGTGTCTGGGCCCTGCTGGGTAACGTACCCCAATTCCTCCTGAATGCAGCTGTGAGAAGACAGTTCCTGGGCCTCCCGGCTCAGTGTCCCTCAGAGAGATGGCTAGCGTCCCTTTGATGCTCCCAGGAGGGCCATAGGCCCCCCCTTGGCCCTGGGGCCTGCTAGGCTCAGAGATGAGCCACTTTTGCCTTCAGTTTATCTGTATAGCTTTTGGGTCACGCCTGGCTGTACTCAGAGCTTACTCCTGAGTGTGCTCAGGGATCACTCCTAATGGAGCTCAGGGGAACGTGTAGGGTCCGGGGGATGGAAGCCAGGTGGGCTGTATGCAAGGCAGGTGTCCTCCCCTCTGGCAGCACATGATGCTCATAATCTTCACATGTCAGGTTGCATGGACACCCTCAATCCTGGGTTTCTTTCAGCTAGGAATGCGCTTCCCCATTTGCCGCCCCACGCCATGTCCACAAGAGCCCCCAGAAGCGGCTGCCACGGCTCGTGTGGTCAGCATTTCACTGATGAGGAAGGGAATGCCCACGCCCACCCTCTGACTGGGTTATGCTGGAGTTCTTCAGCCCTTGGCATGCGTCTGAGCCCCACGAGGGATCCCCCCATCTCACCACTGATGGAGGCTAAACATTCCTGTCCCAGGGCTACCGGGGCTACTGGGCGCGGGCCGGACTGCGGCATCCAGGATGTTGAGAACATTCTTGCCCGCCTGAGTGTGGGTAGCTCTTTTGCCTTCTGCTCTCCCTCTCCTTCCAGACACATCCTTAACCCCCTCACCCTGCATTCCACACGTCACATTCTCTGCCTCTATCATTCTTTGCCACCTCCTCCCTCTGACTGGGCTGTGCCTCCTCCCTCTGACTGGGCTGTGCCTCCTCCCTCTGACTGGGCTGTGCCTCCTCCCCTGGCTGGGGTGAAGAAAAGTCAGGGCAGCTACAGATCAGTGTGTGCCCTGGGGGCACCTGCTGCCAGGGCATTCTGGGAGCTGAGTTCTGCCTGCTGAGGGCTGTGGAGGGACTCCCTCGCTGCCTGCAGGGTGCGTCCCAGCTGCCGCCTTCTCTGCTCCTTTCCCATAACCCTCTGCAGGAGCCCCCAACCTACAACCTGCTTGGGATCTAAATGTTTATTTTGCAGTTAATTCACTGTTGGGGTGAGAAACAGCTTCCTGGGGTTCAGTGTCACTAGCATGTTTGGTTCCAGGCCTCAGTCATCACCTGTTACCCTGTGGGAGGCTGAGCGATGGGGTCATGAGGAGAGTGAGTCTTGGGGTGATTTCCGGCTCTGCTCTGCTGTCAAGGTGACTGGGACCCATAAATCTACTGCTTGGGGCCTCAACCGCCCACCTGTGCAGTGATGGTAAGTAATGGCTCCCTGGCAGGGTTGCTGCTGATGTAAAAAGTGCTCCACATTGTACTTAGCACTCAATGAAAGGTCAGTGTTCTTCATGGTTGTCCTGCTAATTATGTATCCGGTTTGTTGAAGAGCAGCTAATCACTATTTATGCTACATTTCTATGGGTAAACATGCTGAGGCAGAGCCGGCACTAGGCACTCAGAACAGAAATGCCCTTTGACCTTCTGAAGGGTTCCGGTTGCTGGGGGAGGCAAGTGCCTGCTCTTCCTTTATTGCATCCAGGGGTGACTCTGTGGCATCCATCGGGTGTGAGGACTAAAGGAGGCGTCAATGTCAAGGCGGAGCTGGTGGCGGTGCTGGTGGCTGTGGGGTGTGTCTGCATGGGCACAGACCCCATCTTTGGCTAGACCACAGAGGCCCTGGGTTCAGGTCCCGTGTGCTGGTGAGGCCTGGCTGTGGCAGGGGCCTGGCCAAGGCGTCCGAGCTCCTGTCGTGTCCATGAAAGGCCAATTGGCAGAGGCGTGCAGAGGAAGAACGTGGCTTCCAAATGGACTCTTGGTGGTGCTAATCCAGGAATGACGTCCAGTGGTTCTTTAGTTCCGTCTCTGCAGATCCCACACTAGTTCATGCTCTGGTCAGGCAGGTGTCACGCCTTCCTCTGGGGTTGGGAAAATGGCCAAGGAGTGGTGTGTGTGTGTGTGTGTGTGTGTGTGTGTGTGTGTGTGTGTGTGTGCGGTGCATATAGGCTGCTGGGCTTGAAGCCTGACACCCAGATTCTCCTCCCCTCCTCACCTCTGGCTCCTATTTTTTCTGCTTTTTTGGGTCACATCCAGCGACATTCAGGGGGTTACTCCTGGCTCTTCGCTCAGGAATTAATCCTGGTGGTGCTCGGGGGACCATATGGGATGCTGGGAATAGAACCTGAGTTGGCCACGTGCAAGGCAAACGCCCTCCCTGCTGTGCTATCGCTTTGGCCCAGAGCTCATATATTATTAAAGTACTCATATTATACTCTCTGGGGCATGCCATTGAAATTTCAGAACACGTAAAAGTTGGCAGAGAAAAGTAGGGTGTGCGCATGTGCTGGGGATCTAACCGGTTGGCCATGTGCAAGGCAAACACCCTCCCACTGTGCTATTCCTCCGGCCTATCTTTAGCTCCTCTTAAGAGGACCATATGAGATGCCAGGATCGAACCCGGGTTGACCACATGCAAGACTAGTGCCCTCCCTACTGTACTACGCCCTGGTGCTGACCATTCCTCCTTTCCTGAACTCAGTCTCTTTTTTTCTGTTTGATTTTTTTTTCCCTGCCCTGGGACTGTACCAGCTCTCCCATTTTCCATGCTGTGAGCATGTTCTCTGAGGAGGAAGAGGGCAGAGTGTGTCTCACTGGCGCATCATTAGTCTCTGGGTTTGTTTAATGCCCGTCTGAGCTCCCGTTGGTGCTCAGCATCTTCTAGGGGACAGTTTGCCTGCTTTCCAGCTGCAGTTTGTTCGTCTGCCGGGTCATTCTGTCCTCCCTCTGACTGTGGGAGATGGCACAGCTCATAAATTAGCACCACCAGCTCATGCTCACACCCCAGCATGTACTGGGACTGGTCTCTGTTTCCTGACTCCTGGATGACTGCCCTGTTCCCCTGGCACCGCCATTGGCTCCTCCTGCGCCACCAACCTGCAGTGTTTGGGCCCCATAAGCAAGTGTGGCCCTCAGCCATCACAGCTCCCAAATCACTTGTGAATGATTTCAGAATTGTAAGAAAATCTGTAATGACTGTGCCCATACACTACCCACCCACGTTCCATGTTTTCTTTTGGATGGTGGGAGGCCACACCTGGCGGTGCTCAGAAGTGACCTGGCTCAGTGGGCCAGGTGGTGCAGAGGCTTGGACCCAGGCCTCCAGATGTGCCCAGTGGACATCTGAGCCTCGTCTCTCCTAGCCTCGACCAATTTGGTAGATAATTCCTTTCTTTTTGGCTTTTTTGGTCATACCCGGCATTGCTCAGGGTTACCCTTTGCTCTGCACTCAAGAATTAACTCCTGGCGGTGCTCAGGGACCATATGGGATGCTGGGGATGGAACCCGGCTGGGCTGTGTGCAAGGCAAACACCTTCCCTGCTGTGCTGTCGCCCGGCCTGTAGTAGAGTCTGAATCTGACCCAATTTTGCTTAGCAGCTGTTTATTCTCTCCTTCCTGTTCGCTGCGAATCCCCGTCACGTTCAGTTGTCCCGTTTCTGCCTCATCTCCAAGGTGAGTGATGTTCCTGATACCTTCCTTGCTCTTTTGTTTTGTTTGTTTTTCAGCCTCACCTGCCAATCCTCAGAGATTACTCCTGGCAGTGCTCAGGAACCATATGGGATGGTGGGATTGAACCCGGGCTGGCCATGTGTAAGGCAAGAGTCCCACCTGCTGTGCTGGCTCCAGATGATCTGTGTGTCTGAAGAGCTCAGCAGGGCTTGTCTTGGCTACCCCCCAAGCTCTGTTATGAGCATTTAGTGTCAGAATTTAGTGTCTGTTTCTTTTCACAATGTTGCCCTGCTTGGAGCGAGACAGATCAGCTTCCTGCTGTAGCCTGGTCCTGTCCAGGCGCCCGCACCCTCAGACTGTGGCTGTGTGGCCATAAGGACATGTCCCCTGGGGTATCCGGCTGGTGCTGCCCATGCTCGTGGCCACTTGGGTCGTGGCTGCCGGTGCTTGCGGACAGCACTCAGGGTACACACATGCTCTGCACACATACTTTGGTTCTTTTGGTTTATTTCTGTTCTGGGGCCACACCCAGTGGTGCTTAAAGCTTACTCCTGGCTCTGTGCTCAGGGATCAGTCCTGGAGGGCTCAGGGACACACGGTGTTGGGGAGTGAACCTGGTTACATCTGCATACAAGGCAAGTGCCTTCTGTGCTCTCTCTCAGCCTCACTTTTTTTTTAAAATAGAAAACCTCTATCCAGGGTCCAGAGGAGATCACATGAAGGACTGAGGACTATCTTCCTTGCCGCTTTTCTATTATATTCAAGTCTGTGGGTTAATAATCAACATTAGGCTGATGTGCCGAGCGAGGTTCATTCTGTCTCCCTGTTCAGGTCCTTGTGTGATATGTCAGCTGTCAAAGAACACGAGGATTTGGGAGTTCTTGACATCATGATGATCTAACTGATTTTGTGTTCTGTTTGCTTTTGTGCCACACACAGTGATGCCCAGGGGCCATTCCTCGTGGGGCTTGGGGGACCCTATGGGCTGTGGGAATTGAACCAGCATTGGCCATGTGCAGGGCAGGCGCCCTCCCTGCTGTGCTGTTGCTCCTGCCACAGATTATCACTATTGTTTCCACCACTACTATTCACTTGTATCACTTGTCTTCCCATTGATCATCCATTTGCTCGAGTGGGCGCCAGTAACGTCTCCATTCGGTTGGAAATGAGGTCCATTATTGTTACTGTTTTTGGCATATCAGAATGCACCAGGGTAGCTTGCCAGGCTCTGCCATGGCTCTGGCTTCATCCCAGGGGGCCCAGTCTTTGTCTATGTCAGACCATCAACCATCCACCATCCAGGGCCCATGGGGCAGAGCCCTGGGTATACGCAGCCGGGCACCACAGCCACACCTGCAACACCTCAAGCAGCAGGTGGCAGGAATACAAACATCTGGCACCATAAAATTCAAACACCCTATCAAAACCGGGAAAGGAAATTAACAGGGGCTTCTCAAAGGGGACAAAAGGCACATGAAAAAATGCTCACCAGAGGCCGGAGCGATAGCACAGCAGGTATGGCATTTGCCTTGTGCGCGGCCCACCCAGTTTTGATCCCTGGCATCCCATATGTTCCCCTGAGCACCGCCAGAAGCAATTCCTGAGTGCAGAGCCAGGAGCAACCCCTGAGCAACCACTACTATTCTAACCAGAAATTCACAAGTTGCTTCCAGGTGGCTGGACACGGAGCCATGTCACTTTGTCACAGGAGCCTGAGGGTGAGGCTCCTGGCATCTGCCGTGGGTTCCAGTAAAAGCGGGAAGCTGGAGACCTGCTCTAGTCCCTGAATAGGCGTTGGTGGTGGGACTGGCAGGAGACTCCAGAGCAGAGGTTTGGTCTAGAGAGAGGAGAGAGCCTGGGGCTGCGTGCCCGAGGTCTCGGAAGGACTGTGACTCCCGAGGGTGGGTGATGCGTGGGCAGTCAGGTCAAGGGGTTCTTCGAGAAGGGAAGGAGCCATCTTCTACTCTGCTTTGGATTCTCATTGAAGACCAGAGTATCAGCATGTCCCAAAAGTGACTGCTGGGAACGTCGCTCCACTCCTGTGGCTAACCATAATGGCTGGGTTTCAGGGCACATGATAACACTTGTTATTGTTGTTGTTGTTTTGTTTGGGGGCCACACCTAGTAGTGCTTCAGTGCTTCTGACTCAGTGTTCAGGGGATGCTCCAGGCAGTGCTCAGGGGTGCCAGGGATTGAACTCAAGCTTCCCTGCCTGCAGAGAGGGGCTCCAGTCTGCTGAGTATCTGTCTGGCTCTTCCATTATATAATGTTTTAATCATCACACAGAATTGAGAAAGAACAGAGATAAATGGACACAAATGAGGCCATGCCAGCCCTTGGAGACCCAGTATTTTAGTTCTGTTTAAGCTGCCAGGATTCACAATACTGGTTATGCTAGGGTTTCACGCAAATAACATTCCAACTCCACAGCCCCTACCACAGTGACTGTTTAACTCCACACTTCTCAGGGATCCCCACCTGCACTCCAGGACTGTCACAGCAGATGCTCAAGTGAAAGTGTAGCATTGCCCACCCTTTGCTGAAGATGAGATGTGTGGTGTGTTGCGATGTTTGGATTTTAGTAAAATGAACTCTGTAATCACGGCAGAGTCTGGCAAGCTACCCGTGTCGTATTTGATATGCCAAAATCCAGTAACAATAATAGACCTCATTCTCATGACCTGAATGAATGGTTTGAGGCTCTTCATGTCCCTGGAGTGAGCCCTTGGGCTACACTAGCATGCGACAGGACGTATGGAGATGTTACTGGTGCCTGCTCGAGCAAATCGACAAACAACGGGAAGACAAGTGACAAGTGATACAAGTGAACTCTGTAATATTCAGTACTGACTGTGAATTTGAATAGTGCTTTAACATTTTTCCTTTTTCTCTTTCATGTTCTCATTGATGTGATGACTGGGGACTCCACACATGGCGCTGGGGTCGACATGGCAGAGTCACCAGACCTGCCTGGCACATGGGGCGGGGAGGTCCTAGCAAGAGGGGGCTCTGGGTCCTGTATCTGAGTTCACTTGGGCCTGTTTGTGTTCTGGAATTGTATTAACATTCGATGTAGGTTTGTTTGGGCTCTGAGGGTTTCCTAAGACCCATAGTGGTGTTTTGCTTGTCCAGAACTCCGAGCTTATCAGCCTGCGCCTGGGCAGAAAACTCACTGGCTGCAGCCGCTGAGCTCGTGCTCTGCATTTAGAGGTAGGTTCTGTCCTCAGCACTGATGGGCATTCTCCAGTGCCCCTCACAGCCCCAAGGAGTGAGCATGGAGTGGGGAGTCAGGTGTGGCCCCCAAAAACCAACGAAGCATCTCCAAACCTTAGAACACTTTCTTGGGCTACTGCCCTCTTTTTGGAAACAAAACGAAGCAATCCTGTGTCCTCCTGGACATCTGCCCTTGAAGCAAAAGAGCCTATCAGTCACACTTGAGGCCACAACTCCCCACCCTACCCTCTTTCCCCCCCCACCGCATTATCTCAGTGTCCCGCTAGGCTCAGGACAGCCCACTTATGGAAATGCTGGTATATAGGCTGCAGTGCTGGGGATTGAACCCGGTTGGCTGCATGCAAAGCAAGTGCTCTGCCCGCTCCAGCTCGAGCCTCAGAAATATAAAGTAGACACTTAGGGTCTTTGAGATTACTTTCCCCCATTTTGAAATAAAAATGTTTTGCAGGAGAGATAGTAAGGGGTTGGAGTGCAGCTCAACTGGGTTCCGTCCAGGCACCATAGATGGTCCCACAAGCACCACCAGGAGTCATCCCTGAGCGCAGAGCAAAGGCCATGTCCGAGCACCACCAGGTGTGGCGTAAAAACACACAAAAAAGCAAACAGAAAAGATTCGTACTCATAGAAACTTGGGGGTGGGTGACGCTGTGCTCAGGAGCAAACCCTGGTGGTGTTGGGACCATCCATATTAGCTGTCAGAGATGGACTCAGCTTTGGCTGTGTGGAAGGCAGACGTCCTAACACTCCATGCTCCCTCGGGCCTGCCACCCTCTTTCTCCTGTGAGGGATTTACGGGGAGCTGCAACACTGACTATTAAACACGTAGCTTGGGGCAGGGGCTAGACCTGGGTGGGCAGTCACTTGCCTTGTAACAAAAGCTTCTCTTTTGAAACCTCTAGGTTTATTTTTGAAACCTCTCCCAGGAAGTTCTAAAAACTGCCTTGGAGGTGTTACCTTGCCCTGTAGGCAGAGAGGAAATGTAACTGGGACGCAGAGAAAGGATGTCCCGTTCTGTCATACCTGGGGATGCCATTCCAAAAAGTACAGTCCTCGCTAACCTTGGGCTTTCCACACTGCAGTTTTCACGTACTTGGTTGTGAATCTCACATGGATATTGCCTTACAAAATTCACATCTTCCCCTCCCACCCTGTAGCGGGTTTTGTACACTTTTTAGCGGCTTTGACGCCTTTGCCTCCCAAGACAGATGAGTCATGGAATCCCAGCAGTGGAATGAAGCTTTGGTTTTAGCCCCCTCTCACTTCTTGGAATTAAGCTGTTGGATGTTCCTTCCTTCCTTCCTTCCTTCCTTCCTTCCTTCCTTCCTTCCTTCCTTCCTTCCTTCCTTCCTTTCCTTTCCTTCCTTCCTTCCTTCCTTCCTTCCTTCCTTCCTTCCTTTCCTTCCTTCCTTCCTTCCTTCCTTCCTCCCTTCCTCCCTTCCTTCCTCCTCCCTCCCTCCCTCCCCTCCCTCCCTCCCTCCCTCCCTCCCTCCCTCCCTCCCTCCCTCCCTCCCTCCCTCCCTCCTCCCTCCCTCCCTCCCTCCTCCCTCCCTCCCTCCCTCCCTCCCTCCCTTCTTCCCCTTATTTTGCATTTTGGGTCACACCTTGCGATACTCAGCGGTTATTCCTGGCTCTGCACTCAGGAATTACCCTTGGCAATGCTTGGGGACCATAATGGGATGCCGGGATTGAACCCGGGTCAGCTATGTGCAAGGCAAATGCCCTACCCACTGTGAAATGACTGTAGCCCTGTTCTTTTATTATTGATTAAAAGTTTATATCTACTGGGCCATAGCCATAGTACAATGGGGGTAGGATGCTTGTCTTGCATGTGGCTGACTTGGGTTCGAGCCCTGGCACCTACATATGGTCCCAAGCTGTGGAAGAGCTGGCAGGCGTGTCTCTTGGTGTCCTGACCTGGACCCGATTAGTATCTGGGTCTAGTGTTCTTTCTCCTGCCTGCCTGTATATTCAAATATACATTAAAATACATGGCAGACAAAAAGGCATATGAAAAAATGCTCATCATCACTAATCATCAGAGAGATGCAAATCAAAACAACAATGAGATATCACCTCACACCACAGAGACTGGCCCATATCCAAAAGGGTAAAAGCAACAAATGCTGGCGTGGATGCGGGGAAAAGGGGACTCTCATACATTGTTGGGAATGTCAACTTGGACAACCTTTCTGGAAAACAATATGGACATTCCTCCAAAGACTAGAAATTGAGTTTCCTTTTGACCCAGCCATACCACTCCTGGGAATATACCCTGGGAAGCCAAAAAACACACAGAGGAAACACAATCCGCACTTTTTATTTTCATAGCAGCACTATTCACAATAGCCAGAACCTGGAAACAACCAGTATGCCCGAGAACTGATGACTGGATAAAGAAACTGTGGTACATCTACACAATGGAATACTATGCAGCTGTTAGGAAAAAATGAAGTTATGAAATTTGCCTATAAATGGATGGACATGGAAAGGATCATGTTGAGTGAAATTAGTCAGAAGGAAAGAGAGAGATATAGAATGACTGCATTTATTTGCATGACTCTTATATATATATATATATATATATATATATATATATATATATATATATATATACACATATACATATTGTGACACCAAAATCCAGTGTCAGGCGAAATGTGGAGCAGGAGGTCTTACCAAAAAGTGGAAATTACACAAACATGTGGGAGTCAGAGGTAAGACAGAGAAGGGAACATGTGTTAATAAATGTTGAAAGGGTTAATACCAACCTAGAACTGAGCATTAAATACAGGCAAAAAAATGCACATGATGGCCTCTAAGTGTATGTAGTGCAACCCACAATGTGTAAGAGAAGGAAAAGAGAGAGAGGGAAAGAGAAAAGAGATTAAGAACCTGCCATTTAGGCAGGCTATGGGAGGGGGAGGGAATTGGGGACACTGGTGGTGGGAAATGGGCACTGGTGGAGGGCGGGGTGCTGGAACACTATATGACTGAAACCTCTAAACATGAACGTTGTAATTGTATATCTCATGGTGGTATAATAAATTTTTTTTTTTTTTTTTGGGGGGGGGCGGGTCGGTGCGGGGTTGGGGGGGGGGGGCTGGGCGGGGGGGGGAGGGGGCCCTCCGCTGGGCGCCCTTAAATATTTAATAAAAAAATACATGGCAGAGCCTGGCAAGCTGTGGTGTATTCGATGTGCCAAAAACAGTAACAGTAATGGACCCATGAATGAATGGAGATGTTACTGGCGCCCGCTCAAGCAAATCAATGAACAACGGGAAGACAAGTGACATTAAAATATATATACGTATAAGATTCATATATAAGTTTCATCTCCTTGGCCCCAAGCATGTCATCTTTGAAGAAATGTGTATTTAGACTTTCTTTGTTGTTGTTGTTTTGTTTTTGTTTGGGGAGGGTCATACCCATCAATGCTCAGGGGTACTCCTGGCTCTGCATTCAGGAATCATTCCTGGTGGTGCTTGGGAAACTATATGGGATGCTGGGGATCAAATGCAGGTCAGCGTGTGCAAGGCGAGTGTCCTGCCCACTGTGCTCAGTATATTGCTCTATCCTATTCAGGCCATTTTTAATCAGGTTGGTTTGGCTGCATTGTTGGTGTATTTTGTAATTAATGCCTGTTGCATATGTGGCTTGCAGCGGAGGCTCAGTCATTGCCTTCCATTTCAGCCGTGTCTTCTCGGCTGTCTTTTTTCTGACATTTGCAGCATTTGCTGCCCTTCCTTTGGTTTCAATGTTAACCTCCAAGACTCTAGTCCACTGTCAGCTAGTTTTTGTTTGCGGTGTTAGTTCATTCCATCGACATTTCCCCGCACTGATTGATTGGTCCATCAATTGACTGATTGATCGACTGGTTGACTAGGCCTCCCCAGCAGTGCTCAGTGCAGGTGACATTCAGCCCCCGGGGTTCCAAGCTCAGGCCTAAGGATGAACTGCTTGGGCCTGTGGTGCTGGGGGCTGCCCCGGGCTGGCGTGGCGAGGGCCTGGTTGGGGGTAATAGATGGCCCTTGTAATTGGGGCCAGCTCAGTCCTGACCGCTGAACTATCTCCTGCTTATTGAAGAGCCTTTTCTGTTGTGTGTGTTTTCAGGTACTTTGATGGTAAAACTAAGATAATCTCTAAGCAAATACATTTCCCTGCTCCTACTGTTCCCAAAGGAGGGGACCAATAAAGTGTGGAGAGACGGCTGGATGCTCATGACATTGCCTCCAGTTGCCCTGAGGGCCCTATTCTGACTGGGATGGTGCTTGCACTTGCAGGTCTAGGAGGTGAGGGGTGGTTTCCAGCACGAGGACCCCTCTGGGTTTGGCGCCTCTCCGTGCTGCCCAGAGAGAGGAAGGGACATGCCTGTGGTTCCTCCCCAGGCCGGGCTTTTTGTTCTTCCTCACAAACACGCTCATTGAGTTCATGGATGAGAGCAGTGATCCTCATTCAGCAGTTCCCCAAAGCATTATTTCCACCCCGAGCTCCCTTATTTTCTGCCAGTGCCTCAGTGTTATAGCCCAGGCCTGGGACAGTGGCTACTGCCAAATGACAGAGACCGTTGGTCAGCCTGGGTCTGGCTGAGCGTGAGTGTCGGGGGAGTGCATCAGGATGATGCTGTAGCCTGGTGCGAGCTCGGGAGCACTGCTGGCCTGAGGTCCACCCCAGAACTGCCGTATTTGCCCTGCCTGGGAAGGAAGCCCACATTGGCTGCACGTGCCCCTCGCCCGCTGAGCAATGCGAAAGGACTGGGAAGGAAACCTACATTGGCTGCACACATTTCCTTGCCCCACTGAGAAATGCCAGCCTGCGAAAACCTGGGACCGAGCTTTGTCGTCAAGGGAATGTAAATTGTGGCCCTTTCATGGAGCTCAAATATGCGGATTAATTGCTAACAGGGCATTAAGATTATAATAAACTGAGGCCGTCTTATTCAAAGATTAAAATGTAATTAGTGCTGACTGTTATGACAGCCACTAATGAATAGGGTGGTCAAACCCAAGAAGAGAATTTTATTAATAACTCATGGAAGATATTTTTTCATGAAAAGTCGGAGTGAAATTTCTCCATTTAGTAAATATTATTAGAAAAATCATCACAGTGAACAATTCTGTACAGAAACTCTTCTATTAACCAAATATTTATTAAACTTTGATACACTTTTTAGAATAAGCACGAATGCTGTTCAGAAACAACAGACGAAAATGTGCAGTGCAGGGCCAGAGAGATGGGGGAAGGTGCTTATCTTACATGGGTTGATCTCAGTTCAATCCCCAGCACCCATAACCCTGCTAGGAGAAATCTCTGGCGCAGAGCCAGGAGTGAGCACCAAGCATACTTAGTGTGCCCCAAAACCAACCAAAATACTTGGTGGTTTGGGTCTTGGCTGAAGACACATTGGCTGATGTCATCTTAGCAGTGAAGTGTTTTACATAAACTCTCAACCTCCTTGAGTTAGAGAAGTTAAAAGGTGGTTTTAATACAATAAAGGAATGACAATGTTCAGACGTATTCCGACAGAATGGAGGAAGGCCTTGGCAGAGTGCTGGGGGCAAGTGGAAGAGTGATGTTGAGTTAGCAGAGCTGGGGCCTTGGGCTGTGCCAGCAGGAGAGACCTGGTGCACAAACCAGGAATGGATGTGGGGGCCCAGTAAGAGGGCACGTGCATGGTAGACAGGGGCCCCAGTTCCCATCCCCAGCAAACCTTCAGCACAAGGAGGGACTGACCCCTAAGCACTGTGTGCTGAGCAGGCGGAGAGGCACCCACTCTGCTGGGGAAGCGTTGTGGGAGCTGCCACCTCTGTGCCCAGATATCTGCCGCCACAGCCCCTGCCTGTCCCAGCCCACTAGCCCACTGGAGGTCAGTGCTCTTTAGACTGAGGAGCAGCCATGTTGGAAGCAGGTGTAGGTGAGTGAAAGCCAGGCTCGGTTGCTCTGCCCTGCTCTGCCCATCAGGCCAGGGGTCAGACAAGGGCAGACTCCACCAGGGATGGACAGGAGGCTCTTCCTGAGAAATGGAACAACTCCTAAGAGGGGGGCCCCCAAGTTACTAATGCGTGAGGTTCCCTGCTGGGAAACCTGCCTCCCGCTTTTACCAACATCCTCTCTACTCATGTGAGACTCCAGCAGGCCTTTATTTACTCAACAGGATCCTGCAGCCAAGAGTCTGAGCCATTGGGTGAAGCCTCAACAATGATAAGAGCCAGGATAGATAAGAGCCTTGCAGAAGCTGGAGATGCGAAGAGCAGGAAAGTGTATCCATGGGGGAAAAGAGTTAGTATTTCAGATAAGCAGTTTCATGCCTAAGCCACCAATAGCAAATGAAACAGCTTATGAAAGAGAAGCAGCACACTAGAGAGCAGAAATGACAAATGAAATATTCTGCTACGAAAGGGAAGGCTGGGGCCAGAGAGAGGTAGAACAGTGGGTAGGACGTCTGCCTTGCACAGGCTGACCTGGATTCTGTCCCTCGCACCACATATGGTCCCCCAAGAGTCACCAGTAATTCAAGTTAAGACCCGGGAGTAAGCCCTGAGCACTGTTAGGTGGGGGAGGGAGGGAGGGAGGGAGGGGAGGGGAGAGAGAGAGAGAGAGAGAGAGAGAGAGAGATTGATTAACATTGAGGCTGGATTTCTCCAAGAAAGAGCCAGAAAAAAGTTAAAATGTGATTGAGAAAAGAAATATGAAAAATGGGGGCCAGAGTGATAGATAGCACAGTGGGGGATGCTGTTTGCCTTGCACATGACTGATCCAGGTTCAATCCCCGGCATCCCATATGGTTTCCCCAGTACTGCCAGGAGTAATTCCTGAGTGCAGAGCCAGGAATAATTCCAGAGTATTGCTGGATGTGACCCCAAAATAAATGAAGTTTGGTCTGAAAGATTAAACATTGCGAATAGGTAGAGGCAAAAACCAAGAAAAAGTAAAATTGTTCTTAGAACATCATCACAGAAATAATAAAAGAACATTTTCTAGAATTAAAGATAGGAATTTGCAAACTGAAGGTTTATATTATTATTATCATAATATTATTATTATTATTTTGCTTTTTTAGGTCACACCCAGCGACGCTCAGGGGTTACTCCTGGCTCTTTGCTCAGGAATTACTTCTGGCGGTGCTCGGGGGACCATATGGGATGCCAGGAATCGAACCTGGGCCGGCCGCATGCAAGGCAAACGCCCTACCTGTTGTGCTATCACTCTGGCCCAGAGCTCATATGTTATTTTTTTAAATTATTTTATTACACCAACTTTAGACATACAGTTACAAGATGCCCATGCTTGAGTTTTGGTTCTATAGTGTTCCAACACCCATCCCTCCACCTGTGCACATCTCCCATCACCAATGTCCCCACCTCCCTCCTCCCTCCCCCCAGCCCACCTCCACGGTAGGTTCTGTATCTCCTTTCTCTCTTTCTAGCTCTCCCTCCTGCCTACCTTTCCTGCACATCATGGAATGTAGTATATTCTAGGACATGATTGGTTCCACTAGTTTGATGGACTTACGGAGCCTCATGGTCAGCTGAGCTAGGGGAGAGCTGAGTGCCAGCTCTCCCCATTGTGTCTGAGGCTGTGCATGCTATGGCTGGTCGCCCCAGGGAGTTCCTGGGCAGGGCCATGGGGCTCCAGAACAAGATAGAGAGGGGAAGGGGTGACCCCAGCTCCATCTGACGAATGTCCAGTGACTTCCACTTTTGGGAACCGCCTACCTGGACTTGAACTCGGCTACTCTGTTAATCTGGTCTTGAGATCGGCATCTCTCCTGGGGTTCCAATGTGCTGCAACGTCTGGACAGCAAAAATGGCAGCTATTGTGGTGGGCGAAGTCTCATCTAGCTGCTTCCAGGGTCCCCCAGAGGTGATGGGTCCCAAAACCCATCTGTCCTCCTGGGAGCCTCATGGTCAGCTGGGCTAGGGAGAGCTGACTGTCAGCTCTCCCCTTGCGCCTGAGGCTCTGCATGCTATGGCTGGTCACCTATATGTTATAAAGTACTCATATTCTTATAAAAATACTCTATCTGGGGTATGCCATTGAAATTTCAGAACACCTAAAAGTAGGCAGAGAAAAGTAGGGTGTGTGCACATGCGTGCACATACAAACATCATACCAGCAGAATTATTATAGTTGGCTTTTTGGACCATACCTGTAGGTGCTCAGGGATCATTCCTGGAGGTGCTCGGGGGGCCTTATGCCGTGTGTATGGAGCCAGGGACAATTGCATGCATGGCGAGCAAGCACCCTGGACTGTCTTGTGTGGTAGAGTTTCTCTTTTTCTCTTTTGATGACGGGGGGGGGGGGGGCGCTGAACCTGCCTGTGTTTAGGCAGGCTCATATACTTTCGGCGGGCTCATATACCAAGCCAGGGATCTAAACCGGGTTGCTGCATTTATTCAAGGCAGGTGCTTTCCCCTTGGTCTTATCTTTCTAGCCCAAGAATGTTTCATGGCATCCCAGAGAAGCTAGAAAATAATGGAGTAATACTTTTTGAAAACCGAGGCTGGGTGCTCCCAGTCCAGCATGTCTACCCGTGGGGGCCTCGAGGGGGTGGTGGAGTGTGCACTGCGATCCGAGGTGGAAGCTGGGGCTGGGCTCATGCTGGACGGGATCTTACCACTTGGGCCACAGCCCGACCCCAGCACAACCCTTTCCTGCCTTTTGCTTGTTACTGTGGTGACCAGTGGCCACAAAGGGCTCTGTGCTAGTATTCACTCAGTTGTGGTGCTCACATGGGCTACAGAGCTTTTATAAAAACTTTTTTGCTCTTTGGGTTACATCTGGTGATGCTCATATGTTACTTCTGGCTGCGCTCAGGAATTACTCCTGGTGGTACTTGGGGAACCATATAGAATGCTGGGGATTGTACTTGGGTCAGCCTCTTGCAAGACAAACGCTGTCCCTGCTGTGCTGTTGCTTGAGCCCCAACTGTTCATTAGCTGTGAAGTATTGCACATCTTGATGATAGAGCTCACTGGAGGTGGGTCCTTGTGGTGCCCACACATGGAAACAGGATTCTTAGGTGACACAGCCACTTAATGGCAATTTGTGGGATATTAGTGGAGATTGTATCTGTGGGGTATTATTAAAGAATGGAAAGAAACAAATGAGGCATGCAAGCCAAGAAATTGGAAACAGAAGTAGGAAATAAAATAGAGGAGTGCAAAGGGAAGTAATAAAGATCAACCTAAGATCCAATAAATGCTAAATTCAAAAATATGATTCATAAATCTGAGTTCTTTAGAGGTACAGCTTTTTGAAAAAAGACATAATTTAGCAGGATAATTAGATATATGTACAGAAAGCACAAATAGAAATTATACACTGAGAAATAGGTATAGAGGAAGTGAAATAATACATCCCTTGCAAAACTGCACATACATTTGGAAATGTGAATGAACCAGATCATTTTGTAGGAAAATAAGCACCAGATTGGCTACAGAGACGACTGGGAGTTCAGAGAACACAGCCGCGGAGGAAGTGCACACTGTCGCATGTATTGAAGCTTGCACCCTTCTTCGACTGTTCTCGCGTTCTTTGTTTTCTCTCTTTTTTTATGGTTTTGGGCTATACCTGAGGGTACTCAGGGCCTACTCCTTGCTCTGTGCTCAGGGGTCATTCCTGGCCGGACTCAGGAGACCCTATGATGTACTGGGGATAGGAACCCCACTTGGCATGTGCGTGGTAAGTGCCTTCCCTGCTGTATTACTGCTCCTGTCCCTTGGTGCTTGGAGGTTTCTGAGCAGTGAAGGTTTCTGGTGAGAAAAGCTCAGTGTGATGACAGTCTCAGGCAGTCACAGCCAAGGGTTTTCAATGCCAGGAAAAGGGACATGGTAAATCTCAGCATTTGGACCATTAGCAAAACAAACAGCCTGGAGACTATCTTAGGATCCTACAGGACTGAGAAATCTACTGAAAATATTTTTAAAGTTTTATTCCCTTGTCCCTTTTTTTTTGGTTTGTTTTTTTTTTGGGTGACATCCAGTGATACTCAGGGTTTACTCCTGGCTCTGCATTCAGAAATCATTTCTGGTGGTGCTCTGGGGACCATATGGGATGCCAGGCATCAAACCGTGATGACCATTGCACCATGCAGTTTGCTGACCAGATCTGCTGGACTATCTGGTCACCAAAAAATTAATTAATTTTTGGTGTTTGGGCCACACCCATCTGTGGTCAGGGCTCACTCCTGGCTCTGTGCTTAGGAATGACTCTTGGCAGGGCTAGAGACTAATGTACAGCTCCTGGGGTCCAACCCAGTCGGCCAAGTGCAAGACAAGCACCGTATTGGCGGCACTTTCTCTCTAGTCCAGGCCCTCGTTTTAAAATAACATTTTCCAGATCAATATGTTACTTGAGGGGCTAGAGTCATAGTCTGGCGGGGAGGGCGTTGACCCTGCACGCGGCTGACCCGGGTTCGATACCTGGCATCCCAGATGGTTCCCGGCACACTGCCAGGAGTGATTCCCTGCGTACAGAGCCAGGACTGACCCTTGAACATTGCCGGGTGTGGCCTAAAAAGGCAAAGGCAAAAAAAAAAAAAAAAAAAGGCTCTGCATTCAGAAATCATTTCTGGTGGTGCTCTGGGCACCATATGGGATGGCAGGCATCAAACCTCAGTCAGCTGCATGCGCTCTCTGGGCAAGGAAATAGTTGGAACTTACAGTTGAAGTTTATTAAAGTACCTGGATCTGTCCTAGGGATTGCTCCTGTCGGTGCTTGTGAGGGATAGAACCAAGGCTCCTGCATGGAAACTGATGTGCTCAGCCCTTTGAGCTGGCTCCTTGGCCACAAAGATTTATTTTTAAAAATCATTTACTCATGTGATTGGGCCCACTAACAGCTGATTTTTTCAAGCTAAAAAAAAGTTTAACCTCTGTCCGGATAAGCTCCAATCAAGATTTTCACACAGGATCCTGCATTCAAAAGGTTGAAAGTGTTGTTTTGGCAGGAAAATTAATAGTATAGGGGGAAAGAGCAAACGGTGAGCATTAATTATTTAAGAGCCTTAGCTCGTGATTATTTTCATGGAAAAGTACCGCACCTTGTTCTCAAAAAGCTGGAAACTGGGCCGTCCTATTGGTTAAAAATAAATAGCTTCATGTGTGAGGAAACCAAGGAAGGGAAAAAACAAAGCGACCAGAAAAGCCCATTAGCTAGACACAGAATCCTGAAAGGAATCTTGCTCAGCCCCCAGCTCTGGGGCTGGGGTTCAAGCCCAAGGTTGGCAAACAGCAGGTCACATGTGCCCAAGGACAGCCCGCCGGGCCTGTCGGGGCAGGCTCGCGCCTCTGAAGCGTCCTGTCCTTGCTGTTTCAAGGGTTTTCCTTTGAACTTCAAGACTCCCCCTCCTACACTTCCTTCAGCGACGCAGGTCTAACGCGTGTCCACTCTCCCCTTTGCTCTGCCCTGCCCAATGCAGCTCTAACGCGTGTGCACTCTCCCCTTTGCTCTGCCCTGCCCACTGCAGCACTGAGCCATGGAGCTTTATTTCGGGGAGTACCAGCACGTGCAGCAGGAATACGGCGTGCATCTGAGACTCGCGGGATGGGACCCCCAAACCGCGAAGTTCCCAACCCTTGAAGGCCGGCTCCTACGGCGTCAGCATCCGGGTGCAGGGGATCGACGGGCACCCCTACATCGTCCTCAACAACACCGAGCGCTGCCTGGCGGGCCAGCGCATCTCGGAGCAAGGGCCCGCATCAGAAAGGCTCCCGGGGTACAGCCCAGCAACGGCTCCGTGCGGACCAGCTTAGTGAGGAGGAGCTACAGTTTCCAGAGAACCCCTATGCTGACACCGGCCCCAGCAGACCCCGAAACAGCCCGCGGCCTTGGAAGGCAGGAACGGCGTGGTGGTGGGCGCTGAGCACAAAGACGTTCCGTGAAATCCAACCACGTCCTGCACGTCCAGCGGCACCCAGAGATCCTGCAGTCCTACAGCCTCGAAAGCCAGAGCTGGGTTTGCACCCCCGCCAGTCCCCCGAGAGCACCTGGCCCCGAGCCTCCTCCCGAGAAGGGCTCCAGGCCCCGAAAGCTTGGAAAGCCGCCGGCCCGCAGGCCGCGAGGCGCTGCCACCCGGTGCTAAGGGCCTCGTGCGCCTCTGCGGCGCGGTGGTCGTGGACGACCCCCAAGCAACAGGCTTCAGTGTGTGTGAGCGTGCAGGGCTGCAGCAAGGCAGGGCGGGAGAGGTCATGCTGCCGCCGCCCCTGACGACCACCACTGCCAGCCCCGCAAGACCCGGCCCGGCGTGCTCCCGTTCGGCGCCAGGACTCGGCGGGGGCCCGTGCTGGAGGGTGCGCGCTCGGCGTCCGCCTGCACCACCCCACGTCGGCCAGCTCGCTCTACCGCTTCCTGCTGGACGAGCAGGACGGCGCCCCTGCGCTGACCACGTCAACCGCCACGAGAACCGCAGGTACATCCCCTTCCTGCCGGGCACCGCCGCGACATCGACACGGGCCCCATCGGCGGCGTGGAGCAGCTCATCGAGAAGTTCGACCAGAAGGCCGGGCCTGCGCGCCAAGGGGGTCGCAGCGGCAAACGCCCCCCGCCTGGCTCCAGAGGACCGGAAGCGCTCCCGCAGCGTGGACAGTGCCTTCCCCTTTCGGGCTGCAGGGCAGCTCCGAGTACCTGAGCGAGTTCACACGCCACCTGGGGAAGTCCAGCGAGCACCTGCTGCGCCCGTCCCAGGTGTGCCCAGCGACCACAGGTGCCCGAGTACCGGGCCCGCGCCCCCGCGCACCCACTGCCAGGCGGCCAGGCCCCAGGGCCGCCTCGGGCGAAGGGGCCAAACCCGCAGAATGTAAAGGGGGCCGGTGCATCCCCATTCCGGCTCTGGACCCCAAGGACGAGGGCGTCAAGACGGCCACGGCCACGGTGCTGCTGCAGAACCGCGGTCTCGCCACGTCCCCCGACTCCGGGGCCAAGAAGATTTCACTCAAGTCACTCTGCACAGCCTCAAACATTCAGGTAAAAACAGCATGTTTTTCTTTTTTGGCGGGGTGGGGTGGTGGGAAGCTTTGAGGGGCCTTGGGCCACCTCTGGTAGTGCTCAGGGTTTGCTCCTGGCTCTGCATTCAGGGATCTTTCCTAGTGGGGCTCAGGAGACCTTGCGTGGTGCCAGAGATGGAACCAGCAAGACTGCCCCACTGACCACTGTAACTATCTCTTTGGCCCCACATCCAAATTAGTTATTAATAAGTTTTTGGTTTCTGAGGCCACATCCGGCCATGCTCAGGGGTTATTCCTGGCTCTGCACTCAGGCATTACACCTGGCAGAACTTGGGGACCATATGGGATGACAGGGATGGAACTCAGGTTCTCCACTGCAGAGCAAGCATCCTACCTCTGTGGATCTCTCCAGCTCCCAGCACCCACATTTTTAAAAGAGTTTCCCCCTACCGATAATTATGTTCAGTTATTTGGTGTTTCAAGGTTAATTCAAGCACAACTAGATTCCCTTTGTCTGAGAAGAAATTTGTGAGATACTGTAAGAGCTTCCGTCAGTTGAGGGTTTGGGCCGCACCCAGTGATGCTGCTTGCGGCTTGGTGCCAGGGAGGAATCCAGGCCTGCAAGCTCTCCAGGCCTTTGGCTCCTGTTTCCGGTCTGTATGTAGCATACAAAACTCTGGCCTACACACCTTCTAGAACCTGCACTTCTGTCAGTTTGACCCTTCTCTTCTTGACATTGTGAGGTGGCAGGGTGAATTTCTAGCCTGCAAAATTAGTTTGATCCTAATTTAGGTTAGTTCCAAACTAATGAAATTTAAGTAATGTGTTTAGTGTTTTGCTCACATCAATAAAAAGTAATGATAATGATAAAATGATAATGAGGATGGTGAGTGCTGGACACCATTTGTTAGCTGTTCCGGGATTGCACCAGTCTTAAGAAGGCTGGCACTGTTTATTAACTGCCATTTACAGGCGAGAAACAGGAGGTGAGCGGAAGCCTGGTCAGCTGCAGGTCACGGTGCCTGAAGGGAGGAGAGCCAGGTGGAACAGGAATCCTTACCTGAGAAAGCATCTGTTGGAAAGTAGAACTGTGTGGAAGTTCCTGTTCAGGGTTTTGTTCAGGAAGATCCTGGAAGCCTTAGCTCGTGGTCTAATGCCAGACATTATGTTCTAGGTCACACCGGATCTATTAAAAGGTCAGCAGGAGCTCACTCCAGCAAAGCAATGAAGAGACGGCCAAGCAGATACTGTACAATTACCTCAGAGAAGGGTCAGTGATTATCCTTAAAGGAGCAAAGTGTTGGCATTTATGGTGGTGGGGCCCATCATTTCCTCTGTGCCCTCCCTTCCTTCCTCTCTGTATGATCCTTGTTTTTGTGTGTGTGTGTGTGTGTGTGTGTGTGTGTGTTTAAAAGAGACAGAGAAAGGGAGAGGAGGAGAGAGGTCTTGCATGTGTGGATTGATCCCCCAGCATCTCAGAAACTGTAACATAAATATCAACAAAAGCTCATTGGGTGGAATTTTGTAAGAGTGTTTCAGACCTGACTGACTGAGGTGAAGAACAGGAAGAAAGATAACACACTCATTTCACATGAATGTATTTTGCAAGTGACCTTATTTTGCTTAAAAAACAAACAACCCCCCCAAGGAATGCCATTTAATAGGGAATCACTTAAGTGTTGCCCTGCACGTGGGCTCTCAGCCCTCCCTTCCTAGAAATCACGAATAAATAGCAACCCTTCCAGCTGCTGTGCCAGAAACTCAGCTTTCTTCTTCCTAAAGCAGGTCTGAGTCATCACAAAGCACTGCTTTCCACACACCTTATCTTGGAGGTGGGGTTTGAGTAATCTGGTTTTCTGCTCTGACTTAGATACTGACTGTTCTGGAACAGGCCAGGAATTTGGAGTTTCTGTTTCAGTTCTCTCATCAGCTGTGATTAAGAAGAAGAAAAGCTTTATGGCCTGACCTGACTAAAAAATCAGTTGGCACATACTCTGTGGTATCAAAATACCTCACCCTTTTTGTATTGTGTCTTCTAGTGATTTATCAGAAATGTGGGCTGACAAAATGGGGTCAAAAGATAATAGAAGGGCAAAACAAGGAACCAAGGAGAATCTTTTAAGAACCCTTTATCAGTCTCTCTTTCAAGGTTTCCCCATATTAAGATGAAAGTAGAACTTTTTCTTTGTAAATTCTTTTCTCTAAATTATGTGTGTGTATGCACGCAAGCACCCTCACTTATTGAGAAAGGTGAGACAGAAGGTGATTATTTTTGAAAAATTACCAAAAAACTGTATTTCAGATCACTAGATGTGTAGCAGAAGTTCCATCAACTTTACCTGATTGTTACCTTTGAATGTTACTCAGACAAAAAGTCATGATGGGTTGACTATCTTGACTGAGGAGATTTGTGTTTGTAAACAGGTGAACCAAGTTCATATCATTGAAGATCAATCGTGTGTGTGTGTGGGGGGTACTTGTGTCAAGTGCTGCAGTACTGGAGTGATGTTGAAGAAGATGGTGTGAATCTCGGTTCTGTGCTCTGCATTGAGCCATTTCTCCAGCCCTGCAGATTATTCTTAAAGAAGTTTTAAAAGTAAAAATATGCAATAGGAAAAAAAAAAAGGTGGAGAGGGAGAGATTTTTGTTGATTGGAGGGCCAGTCATTTAAATCAGACAGCCAGAGCTTCCTGAGAATGTCACCTGCTATTTCCATGTTCCATTTAGGAGGTCAGCTGGCTCAAATTGAGGCGTGGGTGACACAGAGCAATTAATCTGAAGAAAAATACACAACCAGTCCCTCTCTCCTCTCGCAGTGTGTCTGTGGCCCTAACTTTTGCCTCTTCTTAAAGAGCTTGCTATATGGAATTCAGAGCATGTATATCCGGAGACCAGTGGTTGCTTGTGGTCTCATTTTCTTCAATTTCTGTCTCTTCAGAAGCTCTGACAATGACGATGCTACTAAAAGGAAAGTCAACCTGGTCTTTGAGAAAATCCAGACTTTAAAGTCTCGTGCAGCTGAGAACACACAAGGGAATCATCAGGTAAAGGGACTTCTTACTTCCTGAGGAATGTTCAGGAAGTCTGTGCATCTTCAGAGCACAGAGGGATGTTTCCTGAGCAGGGTGGAGCCATAGTTTATGAATTTAAACATTTTTTCTTGGGAGGGCCACACCTGGCAGTGCTCAGGGCTTGCTCCTGTTCTGCCTGCACTCAGGGATCACTCCTGGGGTGGAGCTTAGGGAACCATATGGGGTGCTGGAATAGAGCCCGCTTTGACGGTGTGCAAGGCAAGCTCCCTACCTGCTGTACTATCTCTTTGCTTCACATATTATTAATTTGCAACCTTCCCTTTTATCAGAAATGCTTCCGGATATTTTTTAAAATAGACAGTGGTGATCAGGTTGTGGTTCAGTGGTAAAGTATGTGCTTTGTGTACATGAGACCTAGGTTCACTCTCTGGGATTGCAGAAACAAAAACTCTAACAACACCGCAGAGAATGTAGTTTCTTACAGGAATGGGATTGTGGGTCATTGCTGGAGCATTTGCCTTTGCATGTATGGGTTAAAGCCCTTGGTTGAGATTTTGTACCTCTTTCCAAATGTACAAGGCAATGAAGCACATAGGTCACCCAGTTTAGAAGAGAAATGTAAGGGTGGTTTGCGACCAGATGGTCTGATGGAAGAGAATCTTAGCATCACTATAGGCAAATTTGGAAGATGACTCAGAACAAGCTTGGGTTCAAGCGTGGAACTTCAGAGGGCAAGAGAGAAAAGAATAAGAAGTGCAGACTGGAGTGATACCACAGCAGGGAGGGTGTTTGCCTCGCCTGCAACCAACCCAGGTTCGATCCCCGGCATCCCATATGTCCTCTGAGGACCACCAGGAGTAATTCCTGAGTACAGAGTCAGGAGTAACCCCTGAGCAATGCCCGGTCTGACCCAACAAGCAAAAGAATGGAAACTTAGGGCAGGGGTGGATGGGGTGGGGATGGGGAAACCTGGCCTTGGTGGGAGGGAAAGGAAGGTGTGGAGTAATGGTTTAATTCTTTTTTAAAACAAGATCTGCTTGTTAACTTCTGTCTTTTTTTTTTTTTCTTTTGCTTTTTTGGGTCACACCCGGCAATGCTCAGGGGTTACTCCTGGCTCTGCACTCAGGAATTACTCCTGGCGGCACTTAGGGGACCATGTGGGATGCCAAGGATCGAACCTGGGCGGCATGGGCGGCCCTCGTGCAAGGCAAACGCCCTACCCGCTGGGCCATCGCTCCGGCCCCTGCTTGTTAACTTACTATGTGGAATTCCAGTTGGGAGTTGGGACTTTTCCGGTTAGAGAAGGAGCCAGGATGTAGCAGTTAGGTCCCTGGGTCTGGAGTGGGGGCCTGGCATGCAGAAGCTTGAGTTTGACCCCAACACCACAGGGGCTCCAGAGCACTGAGCCGGAGTAGCTGCAATATCGCCACATGCGGTGGCTAACAAAAACCAGAAATTGTGGCCCTGCCCATGCTCTTCAGTTTCCTTGCCCTCGCCAACTAATTACACCCCCCAAGATCATATTCTAGCTTTTAAAACAATTGATCACTTGATTACTTGACATCCTGTTATTAATCGATTTGCTCGAGCGGGCACCGTAACATTTCCATTTGACCCTATCATGTGCCAGTGTAGCCCAATGCATCTGCTTTGCTTCAGGAATACAAAGAGCCTCAAACTGTTCGCTTCAGGGTCTTGACGCAAGAAGTCTGACTGTCTTGTAGGTGGGCGGTCATGTGATCTTTTGACGTCCTGTGGGATCCAGTTGGTAATGGCTCTAGTCCAGTGGTTGTCTCCAAATCACCATTACAGTCCAGCCCATCTGATTTTCGATGCCTTGGCAAATGAGACAGTGTCCCTGACTCTCCGATCATCAACGGAGGCTGGAACTCCGGGATTCCTTCTTTCACTTGAGTGAGGCGTGATTTATTCCAAGCATAGCTCTTTTTTTTTTTTTTTTTTTTTGGGGTCGGGCTGCGGCATGCTAGGGAGTTTCCTGGCTCTGCACCCAGGAATTCCTGGCCGTGGGGGATTGGGGGGGTTCCGGGATGTTCCCCCGGGGGCTCCCAGAGTGTTCACGCCTAACCCACCACTCCCCGGGGAATATCCAACCCCAAGATAGCTCTTTGGGAGACCCGAATAGTGTTCTCATCCTGCTTTCATAGGGCCCAGGTCTCTGAGGCATATGTTAATGCAGGGGAGATTGGTGGAGTCGAAGAGATGTGCCTGGAGCCGGAGTTTCTTTATCCTTTTTAGCTATTTCTTCAATGCTCTTGAAGGCATTCTCTATGCCACTCTCTCTCCTCCTGACGCAGCTCAGGTTTTAGGTCATTCATTATGTTGAGTTCTTGACCTAGGTACACATAACTGCTGCATTCAGAGATGTTTGTTCCATTGAGAGTGAATGGGGCCTCTGGAACTACTTCATTTTTCATGAAGGTTTTTTTGTTGATGTTCAGCTGTAGACTTATCTTTCCCCATTCTTGAAGTCAGCCAGCATTCGTGCCGCTTGGCTTATGTTTGGTGTTATTAGAACGATGTCATCCGCGGAGCGGAGATGTGAAGATAAGATAGTTGCCGACTGTATCTTCACTCCCATTCCTTCCCATTCTAATTGTCACATGGCGTTCTCGAGGGTGGTGCTGAAGAGTTTTGGTGAAATGGTATCACCTTTGCTGAACCCCTCTTTTGACATCAATGATCACTTCCCTTGTAGAATAGTGAGATCCTGGTGGTGAATCCATAACCCAGCTCATGAAGGATCTTGATGTATTGGGTTTGAACATCCCTGTTTGGCTAGGGGCTTCGATGACCGCTTCGGTCTCAACAGAATCAAAGGCTTTCTTTAAATCAATGTACGTGAGACAGAGCGGCATCTTGAACTCCCTACAAACCTCAGTGAGCTTGGTTACCATGTGGATATGGTCGATTGTGCTGAATCCGTTTAGAAGCCAGCTTGCTTGCATGGTTGTCCTTCATCTAATGTTCTGCCAATCCTGTTCAGGATGATTCGAGTGAACAGCTTGTAGGTGACGGACAATAGGCAGATGGGGCGATAGTTGCCAATGTCGTGAATGTCTCCCTTATTGAACAGTAGAACTGTTCTGCTGGCTTTTCATTGGGAGGGTACCTAGCGTGTTAAAGAGCCGAGCCAGTGTATTGATGAGTACTGATGGCAGGATTCTTCAGGTGTTCGGGTCTGACTTTGTCTGGTCTGGGTACTTTTTTGCTTCTTTTACCGACAAAATAGCATGTCGGATTTCAGAAAGGGAGAAACATTGGGAATGACATATCCATCCTGTGGAATTTGGTATGTGGGCAGGTGGACATGGCAGGTTGACGTGGCTATTTTCATCATTAAAACAAGTAATTAATATTTAGTTTGCAGCCTTACTTGGAGATGCTCAGGGCTTGCTCCTGGCTCTGCTCTCAGGATTTACTACTGGCGGAGCTCAGGGAATCATATGGGATGCTGGGGATCAAACCCTTGGCAACTGCATGCAAATGTCCTACCTGCTGTCCTGTTGCTCTCCCCCCCATACACTAGCTTTTTATCACATAGTTAAATTTTGTAATTCTTGAATTTTATGCTACAAATAGCTGTGATATGAATTCCTCCATTTCTGGTTTTATTTTCTTATGTCAATGATATTCGTCAGTGTTGCCAGTATTAGCTGTTTTCTATTGTGTCGATATAGTATAGTACATGTTTTGGGGGAGTGAGAGGGGGAGGTGAACTACAGCTTTTTGATGCTCATGCGCTGTTCCTGGCTCTGTGCTCAGGACTGGCCCTGGTGGTGCAGCGGGATTATGTGCGTTCTGGGGACTGAGCCTAATTCTGCCGACCTCCCAGATGTATCTCTGCTCCAGCAAAGTGTAGTATATATTCTTGATGGATATTTTCAGTTTGGGGCGATTAAAAACAGATGCAGTAAACATTTCTATTGGTTAAAGTCACTTGTCAGGGCTCAGCATCCCGGACAGTACTGAGGCTTGGCCAAGTCCCCAGCTGCCTCTAGAGCCAAGACCCTCCCCTGACCGACAGATACAGGAACAAACCCGCAGGCTCTTGAAAGTCTCCTTTTAGTCTCTCTTCTTTCTCTCCTCACTCCACCTCACCGCATGGGAACCTCTCTCTCTCCTAGTAGTTTCTCCTGCAGGGTGGCCCCACTGGGATTCTCCCAGCAGGTTCTCACCAGGTGCCTCTCTCTCTCTCTCTCTCCCTCTCTTCCCTCTCTCTCCCCTCTTTCTCTCCCTCTCTCCCTCTTTCCCTCTCTCCCCACCCCTTCCCTCTTCTCTCCTCCCTCCCTTCCCCTCTTCCCTTCCCCTCCCCTTCCCCCCCCTTCCTCTCTCCTTTCCCCCTCCCATATCTTCCCCTCCCTCTCTCCCCCTTTTCCCTCCCCTTCCCCCCCCCCCCCCACCCCCCCCTCTTCCCCCTCCCTCCCTCTCCTTTCTCCCTCTCCCTTCCCCCACAATCTCTCCCCTCCCAGTTCTCCCCAGGCAAGCCCAGGCTCTGCCCAGCTAGGCTCAGAACCCTGGCCTTCTAACTGTGTAACAGTTTTCTAGACTGTCACCTTACAGGGCGGCAGGGGGTTGCCCAACAGTCACTCATTTCTCCGGGGTATGTAACTGGGAATGAAGTAGGCATATACTTAATTTTTTAAGTATGGGTAACTGCTTTTCCAGTTTATGCGCTCATCTGGGTCGTATATTCTTTCTCACAAAAACTCTCAGTTCTGTTCCATTGGTCTAGTTTTCTTCTACACTAACATGTACCTTTGATTTAACAATATAGTAAACCTTAAGTCTAGTATTGTATTTCCTCCAACTTTATTTCCCTCCGAGCTTGCCAGGGCTGTTTTTTAGGTCTTTGTTTTCCCATGTGAACTTCAGAACCAGTTTTTCAGTTTCCATGTATGTGTGCAGACAGCCCGCGAGGTTTTTTGGCGAAGTTGAATGCATTAGGTAAATTGGGTTCAGCTGGCATTTTGACACTTTTTGATATTTCTATTTCAAAATATGAGCCTTCTCACTTATTTTCATTGTCAACATCTCCCAGAAATGTGTTTTTTTTTAATTAAATACTTTATTATACCACCGTGAGATATACAATTACAACGTTGTTCATGTTTGGAGGTTTCGGTCACATAGTGTTCCAGCACCCCGCCCTCCACCAGTGCCCATATCCCACCACCAATGTCCCCATTCCCCCCCCCCTCCCATAGCCTGCCTAAATGGCAGGTTCTTTATCACTTCACTTCTCTCTTCCTCTCTCTCTTTTACTTCTCCTACACATTGTGGGTTGCACTACATACACTTGGAAGCCATCATGTGCATTTTTTGCCTGTATTTAATGCTCAGTTCTATGTTGGTATCAGACGTTTTGACATTTATTCACACATGTTCCCTTCTCTGTCTTACCTAACCTCTGACTCCCTCATGTTTGCGGTAATTTCCACTTTTGGTAAGACCACCTGATATATTTATGTCATGCAAATAAATGCAGTCATTCAGAAATGTGTTTTAAGAGAGATGTATTCCATCTGTCCTTTTCCTTTCATTTTCTGTTTTGGTTTTGGGGCCACACCCAGTGCTGTGGTTGGGGGCTGCTCCTGAATATGCTTGGGATTTGCTCCCATGTTTGCTGTGTGCAAAGGCCGAGGACATCTTTCCTTTTTAGGTCTCTTCATTTTCCAGTTTTCGGTTCTTTATACCCGTGTCCAAGCAGTTCTGTTTTCTTTTTTTTTGCCTTTTTGGGTCACACCCGGCAATGCTCAGGGGTTACTCCTGGCTCTGCACTCAGGAATTACTCCTGGCAGTGCTCGGGGGACCATATGGGATGCCGGGGATCGAACCCGGCGGCATAGGCTGGCCGTGCAAGGCAAATGCCCTACCTCGCTGGACTGCGCAGTTCTGTTTTTATTCCAACCTGGACTGTTCTCTACTTTAGCCTCTAGTCCCTTTTGGCTTTTTCTATGCAGTGAAATGCATTTAGGGTTTTCCGACTTGGTAGTTCATTTCTTTTGTTGCTGATTTATACAGTTCAGCATCTTAATGAGCCACAGTCCTCCCCCACCCCCCCACTGTCCTCGAGGCATACTCCTGGATGTGTTCAGGAGGGGTCATGGTGATTGAACCTGGGTCTGTTGTGTGCTGAGCAAGTGCCTACCCACTGTGCTGTCTCTCCCAGCCCTGAGCCAGTTTTAACTGACAATTCACCAATTGAAGGGCATCTTGTTTGCTTCCTAGTTTTGACTGGTTTGTTTTTTTTTTTTTTTTTTTTGCCACACAGCAGTGCTAGATGAGTGTGGGGTGGGGCTGTGCTTCCCTGAGCTCTGTACTCAGAGGTTGATACTGGTGTTTGGGGGATTTTCTCCATACAAAGCACGTGCTTAGCCTGTTGAACTATTTCTCCTGTCTAGGGTTTGGATTTTGACCATCTGTATGGTGTTAAGATATTTCATGGTTGGGGCCAGAGCGATAGCACAGTGGGGAGGGTGCCTTGCATGAGGTTGACCTGGGTTCGATCCCCAGCATCCCATATGGTCCCCTGAGCACTGCCAGGAGTAATTCCTGAGTGAAGAGCCAGGAGTAACCCTGGAGCATTGCTGGGTGTGACCCCCCCCCCCAAAAAAAAAAAAGATAGTTCATGGTTGTTTTAATTTTCAACTCCCTGATTACATTGTTTGGGCTTTGAAATTTGACTGGTCAAAGTCCAGACCAGTGTAGACTAACTCATATTTCTTCTTTTGGTCTGATGGCCCTGTACTTTTTTTTTTTTTTTTTTTTTTTGTTACACCTGGCGACACTCAAGGGTTACTTCTGGCTCTTCACTCAGGGAATTACTCCTGGCGGTGCTCAGGGATCATATATGGGATGCCGGGATTGAACCAGGGTGCTGTGTGCAAGGCAAGCAACACCCTACCCGCTATGCTATCGCTCTGGCCTCACTGGTTGTTTTTTAATACCTGTTAGAGCAATTGTCTCCTGTATCTTATCTCATGTCCACAGTTTTGACTGAAAGGGTAAATCTGATACAAATTACTCTTATTTGGAGCCAGAATTCAAACAACCAGCAGCTAATTATTAAGGTTTAGTAAGTGTAGGACCATGTTTGGTTTTGTAGAAGGGGCTGTAAGGGACAGTCCCTGCCCTTTTTGGGTGCTAATTCTCACATTACTCCTGACAAATTCTGAGACTAAAGAAGTGTTCAGCCATTAAAATAAATAAATGAATAGATAAAGTGAATATGTATTTCTAATTCACCTACAAAACTATTTTATTGTTTATCTTTTGTTGACAATTGATTTGCGTTCAAATCTAGACTTTGTTATGGAGAAACCATAATAAAAAACCATTTGGTGTCTTCGAATCATCCCTGTTTGAGTGTGATTTATTATCAGTTTTATAATTAAATATCCTGCATGTGTAATCAAATTTTCTAAGAATTTGTTTAGAAACAAAACTTAAACCCGTGTTACAATCTTGGGATTCAAGACTTGTAACAAACTTGCTATCTATGCAAGTTTTAGTCATATGGAGTTAGTGCTCAGGACGTTCGGTCAGATGACTTGTGCTATTATGATCATTGCAATACAATTGTGCTCCCTGAGGTCCTGAAAGTAGGTTGGCAGTTTGTATGATGAACTCTGTGTGTGAAATCAGGACCCAAATTAGAATCAGATCTTAAGATGTTTGGTGTTACCACTTTGATTATATTTTGGGGGAAAAGGATTGAACATTAATTGTCTCAACCACTAAACTCTGGGCATCTTTCATAATTCATTCCAGGCTTCTAATTCTTCGGAAGTCAAAGATCTGTTGGAGCTGAAAAACAAGCTGACCACAGAAGTGGCTGACCTTCAGCGACAGCTTCAACTAGAAGTCAAGGTGTTTGATGTTTCCTTTGCTTATTTTTAATTTCTGTCCTGATTGATAAAAAATGTTTTCAGCCCACTGGGATTCCAGTCTGTGAATTCTTCTCTCTGTAGTTCTTCTGTGCAGGAACTATTATTTTAAGTAACTGAAGCTTATCAAGGATCCTTGGGCAGAGAAAAAGAAACACTCTGGAACAAAGACCAGCCAATAGGAAAATAAACGTGTAGAAAAGCTTGGCCAGGTCATAGAGCTGGCAGGAGGTTTAGCTGTGCCTCTCTTTTAGACATAGTGCACGTCATTAAATATTTTAATGCTTCCAGTATGAATTTCTGTGCCTTAGCGATCTGATGGGATAGAGGGATTTTAATAATGTTAGACCAGCTCGTGAGGGACTCCGGGGATCTCATAGAGGTACTTTGGAAATCTCACCCATGTGTTTCTCTTAGAATCAGCAGAACCTCAAGGAGGAGAGAGAGAGAATGAGAGTGAACTTGGAAGAGCTCCAAAGCCAGCATGCCAGTAAGGTGGAGGAGAACTCGGCCCTGCAGCGGCGCCTGGAAGCCAGTGAGGGCGAACTCCGGAAGAACCTAGAGGGTAGGTGGGGCACCAGCCCGTCACCCTGTACTTACCCAGTGGAGCCTGAACTTGTGTCCTTTTATTTAAAATGTTTGTTTTGGGGCCACACCGGTGGTGCTCAGGACTTACCCAGGTTCTGTGCTCAGGGTGATTCCTGGCAGGCTCGAGAAACCACATGCTCTTCTGGAGCTCAAACTCAGGTCAGCCACAGGCAGGGAGGACCCTGCTCGCTGTGCTATCGTCTGGCCCGTTGTGTCCTTTTTAATACTGCCTGACCTCCCTGATACGGGCAGTGTGGTGGCAGCCAACAAGCTTTGCTCACTCCCTCCCTGAGAAAATGAAACATGTAAGACGCCCAGGGACAGAAAGGGTAACTATTTTGGATTACTTTGTAGCCAGAGTGTCCTATTTTCAGTCCTTACAGGGGTCTTTCTGGGCAGACGAGGGAAGAAGTAGAAACCCAGAGTCCAGGTCATGTCTGAACCCTGAGATTTCAAGCAGCTGTTCACCTACAGAAAGCACCAGGCTTGAGGCTTTCTGATGAGCCAGCGGCTGCCGCTCTGCCCTGGAGGGTGCTAGTTTCTGTGGTCTGCGCTTCTACTTCTTTTGATTCTGCAGAGAAGGAAAGTCATGGCAGGTGGTAACGCCAAAAGCGTTGAGCGCTCTTTGTATGTGGGAGGCCTGAGTTTGAGCCCCAGCACCGCGTGATCTCTTGGCACTGCTGTGATCAATGCTGGGTGAGACCCGCAAGCAAGTCTTTGAGTTGGGGGATAGTGCAGACGGCTGGGGAGCTTTGGCATACAGGAGAATAAGCTTTGATTCCTGGCACTGTGAGCCGCTCCCACCAGCCCCCAACTGATTGCTACCAGGACCGGCCCCAGAATAGTCCCTGAGCTCCATGAAGTATGACCCAAAGCAACAGAAAGGGGCTTGAGCTCAAGATGGACCCATCATTATATGAGTATTAACGGTGTGTGATGCAAGAATCTGGAGCCTTTGCTTCATAGACAGGAGTTTGGGTGGTAAAGAAGCACTACTTAAGTGATGCAAGCCCAGGCTGAGAGTGAGGCTACAGTGGGACACAATTCAGAGATTCGAGAAAGCTGGGACAGTCTCTGTGGAGCCGCCTGCTCTTCATTGTTATCTCCAGGTGCAGGTTTTGCTTTCAAACGTTCTTTGCAGTTAAGGGGCCAGAGTGATAGGTTAATGGGTAAGGTGCTTGCCTTGCACATGGATGACCCAGGTTTTGATCTCCGGCATCCCATGTGGTCCCGTGAGCGCAACTAGGAGCAATTCAAGCATAAATAGAACCCTGAAAAAAGTTCTTTGCAGTTAAATTTGAAAAATAACTAGCTAAGGACGATCACGATCACGATCACGATCTTCCCGTTAATCATCTATTTGCTAGAGCGGGCACCAGTAATATCTCAATATGTCCTGTCATATGCTGTAGAGCCAAGGGCATCGGCTTGGTACAGGAACATAAAGAGCCTCAAACCATTATATTAGGTCATGAGAATGATCTAATATAATTGTTACTGGCATTTGGCATATCAAATACAACACGAGCAGCTTGCTAGGCTTGCCGTGCGGGAGGCATACTCTATAAACACCTCCAAATAAAGCCTTTATTGATGAACCGTGCGGCCAGCCGGCCGCCAGGAGCCGGGCTGTGATGGTCTGGTTGGCTGGGTGGAGTTCTGAAGAGAGGGAAGTCCAATGTGGAAAATGGCGGGCGCCCATGGAGTGGGTGGGGGTCGTCTGGCTTGTTGTGAGGTTCTGCCGGGGTGGTGGGCCAAGGCTGGAACCCACCATGCCTCCCGACTGCCTCATGAACGGCTGGGCACAGGGAGAGCAAGGAACCGCTCTGCCCCATGGCTGAGAGTCTCTGGACCAGCATACCTGGGCCGGATTGAGGAAGTAACTTCTCCAGGGTGGGTGTCGATGATTCGGGCTGTGATGGGCTGGTCGGCTGGGTGGAGTTCTGAAGAGAGGGAAGTCCAAGGACATGAATCAGAAAATGCTCACAAAATGTCTTTTTGTGATGAGGAATAAGTTTGATTTAAAGAGGAGGTCAGCAGACATTGGTGCCGCTTGCTGGACTCTGTTGTGTGCTTTTGGAGCTGGACAGTTGTGTGAGCCGGGTGTTCCCCAGAGCTGTCAGCGCCATCCTGTACTCAAACTGGGGCGGGACGGTGGGTGTTGGCTTCAGTAAGAACATTTATTGTACAAACGTGTACTCTATCAGTTCTCATGCTCTGTGTCCCAGGTTTGACACCCTTCAGCTCCTGTTGGGGGAAGATCCACCGTGCCACCATTCTTGTTTCACGGGTCTGATTTCCATTGCCTTGGGCCCTGCACCCAAACTGCTCTGTGGGGCTTGGGGTGACTCTGAGGCCTGACCCAGGGTGGGAAGGTCTCAGCCCAGAGTTTCTGACGGCTCCTTCCCTCCAGGCTGTTCCAGGTGAAGATGGAGCGAGAGCAGCACCAGACAGAGATCAGGGGACCTGCAGGACCAGCTCTCGGAGATGCACGATGAGCTGGACAGCGCCAAGCAATCGGAGGACAGGGAGAAGGGGGCACTGATTGAGGTACGAGGCTGGGTGGGTGGGAGGATGCATTCTGTGTGTTGGTGTACTCTTTATTTCCATCCTTACTTGCTAGCCCTGGGTTTTGTAGTATAAATGTAAGGTTGCTTCTCTCTGTCTTGTAAGCCTCTTACATATGCTAATGCTACTACAAAGGATTTTTTTTTTGGGGGTCAGTCACACTAAACTATACTCAGGGATTACTCCTGGCTCTTCTCTCAGGAATTACTCCTGGCGGAGCTTGGAGACCATATGGGATACTGGGGAACGAACCCAGATTGGCCGTGGTGCAAGACAAATGCCCTACCTGCTGTGCTATTGCTCTGACCTCCAAAGGATTTTTTTTGTATAGGCACAGTAAGACAGTTAAGGTGATGCATTTATGAGTTAATTAACTCTGAATTAGTTACTCCCAGGTATCTATCATGTTTCCTAACTAAAAACCTCAGTAGCCTTTAAATTAATTCTAATTCCTCACACCCAAAAGATGGAGGAAGAGTTCCATCCGTCTTTTCCTGAATGGAACCAGGAAAAGAGATCACTCTGCCTCTATATGTGACAACTAAGTGTCCTGCACAAGTTGTCCTAGAGCAAGGTCACGGAAAAGCTCTGTTCTGACCCAAAGATAATTATGAATTGGATTGATAGAACCTTAAGGGGATTGGGAATGATCAGTCTGGGCTATATGACAAGATTTCCCCAGGAAAGGTCACCCCTATAAACTTAATCCCGGGTGTAGAAAAATGTCTGTCTATCTTACTGTGTTTATATGAAAATGACTAGAAATATTATTGAAATGATTGTTTAGCAGCCAAGGATGAGAGAAAAACAGGCAGCCCAGGGTGCCACCCAATAGTCTCTGGGAGCAGTGGTGTGGCCCCTTCATGATTTTTCCCCAGTAAGGGGAAGCCTTTTCTCACCCCATTGTTTTGGGGATAAAAGCCTTTACCTTTTGTAGCCCCCCAGCCTTTGTAAGCTATATATTCCTGTCAGATTTGATTGTGATGGTGGTATCACTTCTATCACTTATCACTTGTCTTCCCATTATTCATCGATTTGCTCATGTGGACACCAGTAACATCTCCATATGTCCCTAGTGTAGCTCGTAAGGGCATCTGCTTGCTCCAGGAATATGAAGAGCCTCAAACTATTCGTTCAGGTCATGGGGATGAGGTCTAAATTGTTTTGGCATATCAAATATGACACGAGTAGCTTGCCAGGCTCTGCTGTGTGGGTGGGATACTCTCGATTTACTGATGAACCACTGGCCACGCACAACGGGAGATTTTCTCTTGGGTGGAGCTCTGACAAGCTATGGAGTCGAATGTGTGTTGGTGTACTCTGCTGTCATTGTGCGCAGGTTCCTCTGGCTTCTTGTGAGGTTCTGTTGGGGTGACGGGCCAGGGCTAGAACCCGCCTTCCCTCCCAGATACCTCATGATCAGCAGCTTTCCCTGTGCTCCCCAGAGACAAGGTGGTGGTATGTGTGTAGAATTAGTTGAAGTTAGGAACCAGTGGAGAAAAATTAAAGAGATTTTCTAGAGCTGGTAGTCATGCTTCTTTGTCCATCTGCCAGAGGGGATAGTCGTTGGCCCCAAACATGGCCAGGGAATCCGCTGGATACCAATATCTGTCAGGGACCCAACAGCCCCAACACTGTGTGTGCTGGGTCTGGTGGTATAATTTGTGTGTGCATCTGGGTTGGGAGCTGGGCTCTGGGCTGTTCCTGTGTGTGCATCTGGGTTGGGAGCTGGGCTCTGGGCTGTTCCTGTGTGTGCATCTGGGTTGGGGGGCTGGGCTCTGGGCTGTTCCTGTGTGTGCATCTGGGTTGGGGGCTGGGCTCTGGGCTGTTCCTGTGTGTGCATCTGGGTTGGGGGTCTGGGGGCTCTGGGCTGTTCTTGTGTGTGCATCTGGGTTGGGGGGTCTGGGTGCTGGGCTGTTCTTGTGTGTGCATCTGGGTTGGGGGGTCTGGGTGCTGGGCTGTTCTTGTGTGTGCATCTGGGTTGGGGGTCTGGGTGCTGGGCTGTTCTTGTGTGTGCATCTGCTCTTCCTGTGCAGATGTAGATTTTACTGGTTGGGATTTTATGCTGTTGGTACGAAGCAGGGCCTCAGTCAGGAGCTGTTTAGGGCACCCCCACCCCCCACTCCCCACCGTGTGGCCTGAGACCGTCTTAGAAATACTTTCTCTCATGCAGATAATGCATCAAGTCCCAGCCCAGTCCAAGGCTGTCAGTGTGGCCACATTTGTGCCCCTCATGCATGCCTGTCTACTCATCATTTTTTCTTCCTCTTTTTAACTGCCTTGTCTAGTGCTAGGAGTGGCTGTTGGTTGCATGTGTGCCTGGTCATGGTGCTGCTGAAGGTTGCACTCAAGGCTTGTGGCGCCTGCACCTGTGCCCAGAGGCTCACTGCACTCCTTTAATTGCAGTGCTTGGGGAGTCACACCTATTTTGTGATGCTTCTTCACACCTGGCTGTGGTGTGGCAGTACCAGGGCCACAAATAGCAGAGCCTCCAGGTTGTGCTTGGCACATGCGGAGCCCTAGGGTTTAGGTTCAGGACCACACACTTGGAGGGCAGGTGCAGCTTTGCAGGCCTGTCCTTCTGTTTTATTTTTAAATCCAACCCTTGGTTCATCTTTGTACTGTTTCAAAACAAATTATAGATAATAATTATTCTTTCATCCCAAAGTTTTAAGCATGCATTCTTAAGAAATTAGGATATTTTCATATACTACTGTTATCACACTTAAAGCAAGACATGATATCCTTCTTCCTTCGTCCCTTCGTCCCTTCGTTCATTCCTTCCTTCCTTCTTTCCTTCGTTCCTTCCTTCTTCGTTCCTTCTTTCGTTCCTTTGTTCGCTTGTTCCTTCCTTCCTTCCAAAACAAAGAAAAATATTTTATTTTTAATTTTTGTTTTTGGGCCACATCATGGTGCTCAGGGATCACTCCCACTCAGGGATCACAGCCAGCAGTGCTTGGGGGTCATATGGAGTTCTGGGGGTCCAAACCAGTGTGGGCCACATGCAAGGCAAGTGACCTACCCTGCTATTTTTCTGGCCTGGTGAAGAGTTTTTACATGTACCTTTTTCTTTAGGAAAACTTCTGAAGGATTAGTTCCTTAGGATAAAAAATAGGTCCTAAGGAACTAATATTAGGAACTAATGCTGACTCAGATAGGGCCACAAACAGTTTGACTTTGAATGAAAATGCGTCTGTAACAAAACTGGAAGGAGCCACTGTCTTGTTCGGTGGCTCCTGGCTCCGGTGCCTTCTGTGGTTCCTGCAGATGCTCTGCTGCTCCAGCAAGGGCTCTATGGCGTGCTGGTCTGTCCCTGAGACCTGGGCATGTCAGCTCAACTCTAACCTTTCACCTCTTCTGTGCCAGTATCTCTTGTGCTCAAGGCTGATTCAGGAACACACCTTTGCTTGTGTCTCCCCGAACCCCCCTTTCTGCCGAGCACAGTCTTTCCAGTATCTAAATGGCTGCAGAGGAGGTGATCTCCTGAACTGAGCCGCCGCTCTTTGCCTCTGGAAACACAGTATGCTGGAGGATTCTGGGCAAAGACTGCCTCTGAGGTCTAGAAGAGTCTGTTGATTTGTCAGGGAGGGAAGCAGGAGAAGGATGCGCGGCTCTGGCTTTCAGACTGAAGCTGCTGCTGGCCGCTGTGAAGTGGGACACACCTTTTCCCAGGAGCTATTCCTGCCACTGCTGCTGGCTGCCTGCTTCAGTTCCTCCTTCCCACAACAGGACACATTTCACCTCCTGCTGCCTTTATTCTTGCAAGAGGATTTAGGGTCCACTTGGCTTTTACCAGGCCATTGTGGGGTCTTTCAGGAAGTCATCCAACAGTTTTTATCAGCTTCTTTGGACTTTCCTTACCTTCCTCTCTGGATAGAGAATAGCATTGGGGCTCTTTTTTTTTTTTTTTTTTTTTGTTGGTCACACCCGGCAATGCTCAGGGGGTTTCTCCTGGCTCTGCACTCAGGAATCACTCCTGGCGGTGCTCGGGGGACCATATGGGATGCCGGGATCGAACCCAGGCCGGCACAGGCTGGCCGCATACAAGGCAAACGCCCTACCCGCTGGGCTATCGCTCGGGCGCATTGGGGCTCTTTGATAACAGATTATAATTGGCTAAAAATTCTATAGCCTTTGGCTCACAATAGACTTTTAAACACAATCAGCATTAAACATTCCTGTGTTTGAATATCCTTAAGATTGAAGCCTATATGTTTTGTGAGGTCTACACAATGAACTCATCTATCTATCTATCTATCTATCTATCTATCTATCTATCTATCTATCTATCTATCTATCTATCTATCTATCTATCTATCTATCTATCTATCTATCCATCCATCCATCCATCCATCCATCCATCCATCCATCCATCCATCATCCATCCATCCATCCATCCATCCATCCATCCATCCATCCATCCATCCATCCATCCATCCATCCATCCATCCATCCAATCCATCCATCCACCCACCCACCCACCCACCCACACACCCACCCACCCACACCCACCCACCCACCCCACCCATCCATCCATCCATCCATCCATCCATCCGTCCATCTTTTTGTTTGTGTTTGAGGCCTGGAGCTGCTCAAGACTTACTCCTGGCTCTGTGCTCAGCGATCACTCCTAGCAAGGCTTGGGGACCACATATGTTGTGTATCGAAATTGGGCTGGCCTCATGTAAAGCAAATGCTGTACTATGCTTCGGGATGTCTTTATACCTTCAGGTTTGTGACTCACCAGGCTGCATGTAGATAACTCCAGTAACCCTGAATGTCAATGATTAATTTTCCATGATGGGAGTCTGTCCTGTTGGAGGCACAAGCTCAGGGTTTGGGTGGCTTTTGATTTTTTAACCTCTCTTTCTGTCCTCCCTTAGTTTGATATTGATGATGGCAATCCTTGGTCTTGGAGTGTAGGGCAACCCCCTATATTGACAGTTTAGACAGAAGGCTGGGATTCTGAACCTGGCTTGATGCTATAAATAGGGGCCCCAGGACAGCATCCTGGAGCTTTCTGAGAGAGAGAGAGAGAGAGAGAGAGAGAGAGAGAGAGAGAGAGAGAGAGAGAGAGAGAGAGAGAGAGAGAGAGAGAGAGAACAGCCCCTTGTGCCTGGGCCAGAGGGCCAGCATTAGTGGGGAGAGGCTACTCAGGTGTCTGTGCCCAAGGGCCAGCATCAGAGCCACATGGCCTGGTGCCTGGGCCCGAGGGTTGGCACCAAGACCACAGGTCTACAGGGCCTCAGGGCAACAGGACCAATGCTGGGACCCAGAGGATCAGCCTGACAGAAAAGTCCTGAAAATAAGGTCAGGACCCAGAGGGCCAGCCTGCAAGAGAAAAAAGACCTGAAAAGAGAGGACCAGAAAAAAGAGAAAGAGAAATAGAGAACAGGAAACTGTGAAACAGAAAGGAAGAGAAATAGATATAAAAACAGATAAACAGTGAAACAGAAATAGAGATAGGGATACAGTGAAACAAAGAGAAATAGAAAGACAGATAAACAGAGATAGAGATAGGGATAGGGAGAAACAGAGAGACAGGGAAACAGATAAGGAAACAAAGAGTTAGAGATAAGTGAAGAGAGAGGAAAAGATAAAGAGATGCCCTGAAGAGAAAAGCCCTGAGTAGAGGCCCTGAGAGGTGAAGTCCTGGGAGGACCCCTGGAGAGACGCTCCTGCAGTGAGTGGGGAAGGGAGAGAAGACAGGTTAAAGGAAGCTTCCAGAAGCGTGTAGTCTTGTTCCTTATCCAGCTTTGTGCAAGGACCTGCTATCACTCCAGCCCCCTGATAGCTTTTTCTTGCCTAACTGTTATGGCAAGTATTTCCAGTACTATATTGAATAGA
>JAJIBD010033444.1:0-34010 GCA_021461705.1 Cryptotis parvus | reverse complement strand
AAAAAAGTTAAAAATGTGATTGAGAAAAGAAATATGAAAATGGGGGCCAGGGAGTGATAGATAGCACAGTGGGGAGGTTGTTTGCCTTGCACATGACTGATCCAGGTTCAATCCCCATCCCATATGGTTTCCCCAGTACTGCCAGGAGTAATTCCTGGGAGTGCAGAGCCAGGAATAATTCCAGAGTATTGCTGGGATGTGACCCCAAAATAAATGTGAAGTTTGGTCTGAAAGATTAAACATTATGTAATAGGTAGAGGCAAAAACCAAGAAAAGTAAAAATTGTTCTTAGAACATCATCACAGAAATAATAAAAGAACATTTTCTAGAATTAAAGATAGGAATTTGCAAACTGAAGGTTTATATTATTATTATCATAATATTATATTATTATTATTTTGCTTTACGTCACACCAGCGACGCTCAGGGTTACTCTCTATTCTTTGCTCAGGAACTTCTGGCGTGCCCCGGACCATATGGGGATGCCAGGAATCGAACCTGGGCCGGGCCGCAGATGCAAGGCAAATCGCTCTTACCTGTTGTGCTATCACTTCACCAGAGCTCATATGTTATTTTAAATTATTTTATTACATCACCTTTAGACATACAGTTACAAGATGCCCATGCTTGAGTTTTGGTTCTACAGTATTTCAACACCCATCCCTCCACCCGTGCACATCTCCCATCACCAATGTCCCCACCTCCTCCCCCCCCCCCCAGCCCACCTCCATGGTGGGTTCTGTATCTCCTTTCTCTCTTTCTCTCTCTCTCTCCCTCCTGCCTACCTTTCCTACATATCGTGGAATGTAGTATATTCTAGGACATGATTTGTTCCACTAGTTTGATGGACTTAGGGAGCCTCATGGTCAGCTGAGCTAGGGGGAGAGCTGAGTGCCAGCTCTCCCTTGGTGTTTGAGGCTCTGCATGCTATGGCTTGTTGCCCCAGGACAGTTCCTGGGTGGGGCCACGGGCTCCGAACAAGACAGAGAGGGGAAGGGGTGGCCCCAGCTCCATCTGACAAATGCCCAGTGACTTCCACTTCTGGGAACTGCCTACCTGGGCTCAAACTCTGCTACTTAACAATCTGGTCTTGAGATCGGCATCTCTCCTGGGCGGGTTCCAATGTGCTGCAGCATCCAGACAGCGGAAAATGGCGGCTATTGTGGTGGGCAGGTCTGATCTGGCTGCTTCTGGGGCCCCCAGAGGTGATGGTTCAATACCCAAAACCCATCTGTCCTCCTGGGAGCCTCATGGTCAGCTGGGCTAGGGGAGAGCTGGATGCCAGCTCTCCCCATTCAGTCTGAGACTCTGCATGCTATGGCTGGTCACCTATATGTTATAAAGTACTCATATTCTTATAAAATATTTCATCTGGGGGGTATGCCATATTGAAATTTCAGAACACCTAAAAAGCAGGTGGCAGAGAAAAAAGTAGGCGTGTGCATTACGCGTTGCACATACAAACATCATACCAGCAGAAATTATTATAGCTGGCTTTTGGACCATACCTGTAGGTGCTCAGGATCATTCCTGTGCTCGGGGGGCCTTATGCCGTGTATGGAGCCAGGGACAATTGCATGCATGGCGAGCAAGCACTTGGACTGTCTTGTGTGGTAGAGTTTCTCTTTTTCTTGATGACGGGGGAGGCGCTTGAACCTGCCTGTGTTTAGGTAGGCTCATATACTTTCGCAAGGGCTCATATACCAAGCCAGGGATCTAAACCGGGTTGCTGCATTTATTCAAGGCAGGTGCTTCCTTGGTCTTATCTTTCTAGCCCAAGAATGTTTGGCCGGCATCCCAGAGAAGCTAGGAAAATAATGGAGTAATACTTTTGAAAACCAATGCTCCCAGTCCAGCACAGTCTACCCGTGGGGGGCCTCGGGTGGTGTGAGTGTGCACTGCGATCCGAGGTGGAAGCTGGGGCTGGGCTCATGCTGGACGGGATCTAGCCACTTGGCCACAGCCCGACCCCAGCACAACCCTTTCCTGCCTTTGTTACTGTGGTGACCAGGAGCCACAAAGGCCTGTGCTAGTATTCACCCAGTTGTGGTGCTCACATGGGCTACAGAGCTTTTATAAAAACTTTTGTTTTGGGTTACATCTGGTGATGCTCATATGTTACTGGCTGCGCTCAGGAATTACCCTGGTACTTGGGGAACCATATAGAATGCTGGGATTGTACTTGGGTCAGCCTCTGCAAGACAAATCGCTGTCCCTGCTGTGCTGTTGTTTCAAGAGCCCCAACTGTTCATTAGCTGTGAAGCATTGCACACATCTTGATGATAGAGCCTTACTGGAGGTGGGTCCCAGGGTTACCCACACATGGAAACAGGATTCTTAGGTGACACAGCCACTTAATGGCAATTTGTGGTATATTAGTGGAGATTGTATCTGTGGGGTATTATTAAAGAATGGAAAGAAACAAATGAGGCATGCAAGCCAAATAAATTGGAAACAGAAGTAGGGAAATATTAGTCAGAGGAGTGCAAAGGGAAGTAATAAAGATCAACCACATCCAATAAATGCTAAATTCAAAATAAGGGATTCATAAATCTGGAGTTCTTTAGAGGTACAGCTTTGAAAAAGACATAATTTAGGGAGGATAATTAGATATATGTACAGAAAGTACAAATAGAAATTATACACTGAGAAATAGGTATAGAGGAAGTGAAATAATACATCCCTTGCAAAAACTGCACATACATTTGGAAATGTGAATGAACCAGATCATTTTGTAGGAAAATGGATCTGTGATTGGCACAGAGATCAAATCGGGAGTTCAGAGAACACAGCCGCGGAGGAAGTGCACACTCGTCGCATGTATTGAAGCTTGCAACCCTTCTTCGACTGTTCTCGCCGTTCTTTGTTTTCTCTCTTTTTATGGTTTTGGTCTATACCTGAGGGCAATTGTGCCTACTCCTTGCTTCTTGTGCTCAGGGGTCATTCCCTGACGTACTCAGGAGACTTATGATGTACTGGGGGATAGAACCCCACTTGGCATGCGGTAAGTGCCTTCCCTGCTGTATTACTGCTCCTGTCCCTTGGTGCTTGGAGGTTTGTGAGCAGTGAAGGTTTCCTGGTGAGAAAAGCTCAGTGTGATGACAGTCTCAGGCAGTCACACAGCCAAGGGTTTTCAATGCCAGAAAAGGATATTGGTAAATCTCAGCATTTGGACCATTAGCAAAACAAACAGCCTGAGACTATCTTAGGATCCTACAGGACTGAGAAATCTACTGAAAAAGTTTTTTAAAGTTTTATTCCCTTTGTCCCTTTTTTTTGGTTTGTTTTACTTTTTGGGTGACATCCAGTGATACCTTTCAGGGTTTACTCCCCACTCTGCACCAGAAATCATTTCTGGTGGTGCCAGAATCATATGGGATGCCAGCATCAAACCGCGATGATGACCATTGCACTATGCAGTTTGCTGACCAGATCTGCTGGACTATCTGGTCACCAAAAATTAATTAATTTTTTGGTGCTTCTGGGCCACACCATCTGTGGTCAGGGCTCACTCCTGGGCTCTGTGCTGGTAACAAATTTGCAGGGCTAGAGACTAATGTACAGCTCCCTGGGGTCCAACCTAGTCGGCCAGGTGCAAGACAAGCACCGCACATTTGACTTTCTCTCTAGTCCAGGCCCCGCCTTAAAATAACATTTTCCAGATCAATATGTTACTTGAGGGCCAGAGTCATAGTCTGGCGGGAGGGAGGTGGGTCGACTCTGCACGCCGACTCGGGTTCGATACCTGGCATCCCAGATGGTTCCTGGCACACAGCCAGGAGTGATTCCTGCACAGCAGAGCCAGGACTGACCTTGAACATTGCCGTGGCCTAAAAAGGCAAAGGCAAAAAAAAAAAAAAAAAAAAAAAAAGGCTCTGCATTCAGAAATCATTTCTGGTGGTGCCTGGCACCATGTATGGGATGGCAGGCATCAAACCTCAGTCAGCTGCATGCGCCTCTGGGCAAGGAAATAGTTGGAACTTACAGTTTATTAAAGTACCTGGATCTGTCCTAGGGATTGCTCCTGTCGGGTGCTTGTGAGGGATAGAACCAAGGCTCCTGTACGGAAAACTGATGCGCTCAGCCCTTTGAGCTGGCCTCACAAAGATTTATATTTTAAAAATCATTTACTCATGTGATTGGGGCTCCACTAACAGCTGATTTCAAGCTAAAAAAGAAGTTTAACCTCTGTCCGGATAAGCTCCAATCAAGATTTTCACACAGGATCCTGCATTCAAAAGGTTGAAAGTGTTGTTTTGGCAGGAAAATTAATAGTATAGGGGAAAGAGCAAACGGTGAGCATTAATTATTTAAGAGCCTTAGCTCGTGATTATTTTCATGGAAAAAAGTACCTGCACCTTGTTCTCAAAAGCTGAAAACTGGGTCATCCTATTGGTTAAAAATAATAGCTTCATGTGTGAGGAAACCAAGGAAGGAAAAACAAAGCGAATTGAAAAGCCCATTAGCTAGACACAGAATCCCGCGAATTTTGCTCAGCTCCCCCAGCTCTGGGGCTGGGGTTCGGGCCCAAGGTTGTCAAACAGCAGGTCACATGTGCTCCAGCGACAGCCCGGCCTGTCGGGGCAGGCTCGCGCTCTGGTGTTGTCCTGTTCCGCTGGGTTTCGCGGGTTTTCCTTCGAACTTCAAGACTCCCCTCCTACACTTCCTATTTCAGCGACGCAGCTCTAACGCGTGTCCACTCTCCCTTGCTCCGCCCTGCCCACTGCAGCCCTAACGCGTGCACTCTCCCCTTTGCTCTGCCCTGCCCACTGCAGCACTGAGCCATGGAGCTTTATTTCGGGAGTACCAGCACGGTCAAGGTGTATCACGGGGCGCATCTGAGATTCTCATGGGATGGGACCCCAAACCGCGGCTCCCAACCCTTGAAGGCCTCGCTCCTACGTAAGGTCAGTATCCGGGTGCAGGGATCGACGGGCACCTTTGCATCGCTCCCGCTAATAATGACCGAAGCGCTGCCTGGCGGGCTAGCGTATTCGAGCAAGGGCCCCGCATCGAAAGGGCCTCCGGTACAGCCTAGCAACGGCACCGCGGCCGGACTAGCTTAGTGAGGGGAGGAGCTATAATGGAGAACTCCCTTATGCTGACACCGCCCCAGCAGACCTCCCGGAACATTTCACGGCCTTGTAAGGCAGGAATGGAGGGTGGTGGGCGCGAGCACAAAGACGCACCGGTGATAATCCAACCACGCCCCGCATACATCCAGCACCCAGAGATCCTGCAGTCCTACAGCCTCGAAAGCCAGAGCTGGGTTTGCACCCCGCCAACTCCCCGAGAGCACCTTGGCCCCGAGCCCTCCCGAAGGGCTCCAGGCCCCGAAAGCAGCCGCTGCCCGCAGGCCGACAGCGCCACCCAAAAGAGTAGCCTGCGGCGCTTATGGGCGCTGGGTGGTCGACGACCCTGCCAACAGGCTTCAGTGTGTGTGTGAGCGCGTAGGGGGCTGCAGCAAGGCAGGGCCGAGAGGTCATGCTGCCGCCGCTTCTGGACGATCATCAATACCGCCAGCTCCCGCAAGACCCGGCCCGACGCGGTTCCCGCTCCGGGCGCCAGGACTCGCGGCCCGTGCTGGAGGGTGCGCGCTCGTTGTCCGCTCTGCACCACTCCCCCATCGCCGCCAGCGTTTCGCCTCTACCGCTTCCTGCTGGATCGGCAAGCAGACGCGCCTGGGACGCTGACCACGCCAACCGCCACGAATCAAGTAGGTACATCCTCTTTCCTGCCGGCACCGGCCGACATCGGCACGGGCCCCATCGGGCGGCGCGTGGAGCAGCTCATCGAGAAGTTCGACCAGAAGCAGCCGGGCTCGCGCCAAGAAGGTCGCAGAGCGCAAACGCCTCGCCTGGCTCCAGAGTGGTGAGCGAGGAGACCGAAGCGCCCCGCAGCGTGTACAGTGCCTTCCTTCGGGCTGCAGGGCAGCTCCGAGTACCTGAGCGAAGTTCACACGCCACCTGGGGAAGTCCAGCGAGCACCTGCTGCGCCTCGGGCCCCAGGTGTGCCTCCACAGCGACTACCGGTGCCCGAGTACCGGGCCCGACCACAGACCCACTGCCAGGCCGCCAGGCCCGTGGCCGCCCTCTCCGGCGGTAAAGGCCAAACCTCGCAGAATGTAAAGGGGTCGGTGCATCCCCCCATTCTCCGCCTCTGGAGCAAGGACGAGGACGCCAAGACGCTAATGCCACGGTGCTGCTGCAGAACCGCGTCTCGCCACGCCCCTCTGATCCGGGCCAAGAAGATTTCAATACTCAAGTCACTCTACAGCCTCAAACATTCAGGTAAAAACAGCATGCTTTTTTTTTTTGACGAGGGTAGGTGGTGGTAGGGAAGCTTTGAGGGGCCTTGGGCCACCTCTGGTAGCGCTCAGGCTTGCTCCTGGTTCTGCATTCAGGATCTTTCCTAGTGGGGCTCAGTCACCTTACGTGCCAGAGATGGAACCAGCACTGCCTCACTGACCACTGTAATTCATCTCTTTGGTCCACATCCAAATTAGCTATTAATAAGTTTTTGGTTTTGAGGCCACATCCGCCATGCTCAGGGGTTATTCCTGTCTCTGCACTCCAGCATTACACCTGGCAGACCTGGGCACCATATGTGATGACAGATGGAACTCCTAGGTTCTCCACTGCAGAGCAAGCATCCTACCTCTTGTGGATCTCTCCAGCCCCAGCACCCAAATTTTTAAAAGAGTTTCCTCACTGATAATTATTATGTTCAGTTATTTGGTGTTTCAAGGTTACAATTCAAGCACAAACTAGATTCCCTTTGTCTGAGAAGAAATTTGTGATACTGTAAGAGCCTACAGCCGAGGGTTTGGGCCGCACTCCAGTGATGCTTGTGGCTTGCTGCCAGGGAGGAATCCAGGGCCTGCAGGCTCCAGCTCTTGGCTCCTGTTTCCGTCTGTATGTAGCATACAAAACTCTGGCTTACACACCTTCTAGAACCTGGACTTCTGTCAGTTTGACCTTCTCTCTTCTTGACATTGTGAGGTGGCAGGGTGAATTTTTAGCCTGCAAAAAATTAGTTTGATCCTAATTTAGGTTAGTTCCAAACTAATGAAATTTAAGTAATGTGTTTAGTGTTTTGCTCACATCAATAAAAAGTAATGATAATGATAAATGATAATGAGAATGGTGTGAGCGCTGGACACCATTTGTTAGTTGTTCCGGACTGCACCAGTCTTAAGAAGGGAGGCACTGCTTATTAACTGCCATTTACAGGCGAGAAACAGGGAGGTGAGCTTGGAAGCCTGGTCAGCTGCAGGTCACGGTGCCTGAAGGGAGGAGAGCCAGGTGGAACAGGAATCCTTACCTGAGAAAGCATCTGTTGGAAAGTAGAACTGTGTGGAAGTTCCTGTTCTGTGGTTTTGTTCAGGAAGATCCTGAAGCCTTAGCCTGTGTTCTAATGCCAGGTACATTATGTTCCCAGGTCACACCGGATCTAGTTTAAAAAGGTCAGCAGGAGCCACCAGCAAAGCAATGAAGAGACGGCCAAGCAGATACCGTACAATTACCTCTCAGAGAAGTGGCTAGTGATTATCCTTAAAGGAGCAAAGTGTTAGTATTTATGGTGGTGGGGCCCATCATTTTCTCTGTGCCCTCCCCTTCCTTCCTCTCTCTGTGGCGATCCTTGTTTGTGTGTGTGTGTGTGTGTGTGTGTGTAAAAGATATTTGGCAAAGGGAGAGGGGAGGGAGGAGAGGTCTGGGTATGTGTGGTTTGATCCTGCACCCTCAGAAACTGTAACATGTTATCACAAAAAGCTCATTGTGAATTTTGTAAGAGTGTTTCAGACCTGATCACTGAGGTGAAGAAACAGGAAGAAAGATAAATACACTCATTTCTACATGAAATTTTTTGTAAGTGACCTTATTTTGCTTAAAAAACAAACAACCCCTAAGGAATGCCATTTAATAGGAATCACTTAAGTGTTGCCCTGCACATGGGCTCTCAGCCCTCCCTTCCTAGAAATCACGAATAAATAGCAACCCTCCAGCTGCTGTCAGAAACTCAGCTTTCTTCTTCCTAAAGCAGGTCTGAGTCATCGCAAAAGCACTGCATTCCACACCTTATCTTGGGAGGCGGGGTTTGAGTAAATCTGGTTTTCTTGCTCTGACTTAGATACTGACTGTTCTGGAACAGGCCAGGAATTTGAGTTTCTGTTTCAGTTCCTCCTCATCAGCTGTGATTAAGAAGAAGAAAAGCTTTGCGGCCACACTACAAAAAATCAGTTGGTATATACTCTTGTGGTATCAAAATACCTCACCCTTTTTGTATTGTGTCTTCTAGTGATTTATCAGAAATGTGGGCTGACAAAATGGGGTCAAAAAAGATAATAGAAGGGCAAAATAAGGAACCAAGGAGAATCTTTTAAGAACCCTTTATTAGTCTCTCTTTCAAGGTTTCCCCCGTATTAAGATGAAAGTAGAACTTTTCTTTGTAAATTCTTTTCTCTAAATTATGTGTGTGCATGCACGCAAGCACCCTCACTTATTGAGAAAGGTGAGACAGAAGGTGATTATTTTGGAAAAATTACCAAAAACTGTATTTCAGATCACTAGATGTGTGGCAGAAGTTCCATCAACTTTACCTGATTGTTACCTTTGGATGTTATTTCAGACAAAAAGTCATGATGGGTTGACTATCTTGACTGAGGAGATTTGTGTTTGTAAACAGGTGAACCAAGTTCATATCATTAGGATCAATCGTGTGTGTGTGTGGGGGGTACTTGTGTCATGGCTGCAGTACTGGAGTGATGTTGAAGAAGATGGTGTGAATCTCGGCTCTATGCTCTGCATTGAGCCATTTCTCCAGCCCCTGCAGATTATTCTTAAAGAAGTTTTAAAAGTAAAATATATAGGAAAAAAAAAAAGGTGGAGAGGGAGAGATTTTGTTGAGTTGGAGGGCCAGTCATTTAAATCAGACAGCCAGAGCTTCCTGAGAATGCCACCTGCTATTTCCATGTTCCATTTAGGAGGTCAGCTGGCCAAATTGAGGCGTGGTGACACAGAGCAATTAATCTGAAGAAAAATACACAACCAGTCCCTCTCCTCCTCTCGCAGTGTGTCTGGGCCTAACTTTTGCCTCTTCTTAAAGAGCTTGCTATATGGAATTCAGAGCATGTATATCCGGAGACCAGTGGTTGCTTGCGGTCTCATTTTCTGCTCAATTCTGTCTCTTCTGAAGCTCTGACAATGACGATGCTACAAAAAAGGAAAGTCAACCTGGTCTTTGAGAAAATCCAGACTTTAAAAGTCTCAGAGCAGCGGAGAACACACAAGGGAATCATCAGGTAAAGGGACTTTTACTTCTGAGGAATAGCCCAGGAAGTCTGTGCATCTTCAGAGCACAGAGGGATGTTTTTCTGAGCAGGGTGGAGCCATAGTTTATGAATTTAAACATTTTTCTTGGGGAGGGCCACACCTGGCAGTGCTCAGGCTTGCTCCTGTTCTGCCTGCACTCGTGGATCACTCCTGGGGTGGAGCTTAGGGAACCATGGGGTGCTGGAATAGAGCCCGCTTTGACGGTGTGCAAGGCAAGCTCCCTACCTGCTGTACTATCTCTTTGCTTCACATATTATTAATTTGCAACCTTCCCTTTATCAGAAATGCTTCAGGATATTTTTAAAATAGACAGTGGTGATCAGGTTGTGGTTCAGTGGTAAAGTATGTGCTTTGTGTACATGAGACCTGGGTTCACTCTCTGGGATTGCAGAAACAAAAACTCTAACAACACCACAGAGAATGTAGTTTCTTACAGGAATGGGATTGTGGGTCATTGCTGGAGCATTTGCCTTTGCATGTAAGGGTTAAAGTCCTTGGTTGAGATTTTGTACCTCTTTCCAAATGTACAAGGCAATGAAGCACATAGGTCACGTAGTTTAGAAGAGAAATGTAGGGGGTGGTTGCGACCAGATGGTCTGCGATGGAAGAGAATCTTAGCATCACTATAGGCAAATTTGGAAGATGACTCAGAACAAGCTTGGGTTCAAGCGTGGAACTTCAGAGGGCAAGAGAGAAAAGAATAAGAAGTGCAGACTGGAGTGATACCACAGCAGGGAGGGTGTTTGCTCCTCGCCTGCAACCAACCCGGGTTCGATCCCGGCATCCCATATGTCCTCTGAGGGACCACCAGGTAGTACTGAGTACAGAGTCAGGAGTAACCCCTGAGCAATGCCCGGTCTGACCCAACAAGCAAAAAAGAATGGAAACTTAGGCAGGGGGTGGATGGGGTGGGGATGGGGGGAAACCCTGGCCTTGGTGGGAGGGAAAAGGAAGGTGTGGAGTAATGGTTTAATTCTTTTTTAAAACAAGATCTGCTTGTTAACTTCTGTCTTTTTTTTTTTTGCTTTTTGGGTCACACCCGCAATGCTCAGGGGTTACTCCTGACTCTGCACTCAGGAATTTACTCCTGGCGGACTTAGGGGACCATGTGGGATGCCAAGGATCGAACCTGGGCGGCATGGGCCGGCCTCGTGCAAGGCAACCGCCCTACCCGGCTGGGCCATCGCTCCCGGCCCCTGCTTGTTAACTTACTATGTGGAATTCCAGTTGGGAGTTGGGACTTTTTCGGTTAGAGAAGGAGCCAGGATGCAGGCAGTTAGGTCCTGGGTCTGGAGTGGGGCCTGGCATGCAGAAGCTTCGAGTTTGACCCCCCAACACCACGGGGCTCCAGAGCACTGAGCCGGAGTAGCTGCCAACACGCCACGCGGTGGCTAACAAAAAACCAGAAATTGGGCCCTGCCCATGCTCTTCAGTTTCCTTGTGCCCTCGCCAACTTAATTACACCCCCAAAGATCATATTCTAGCTTTTAAAACAATTGATCACTTGATTACTTGACATCCTGTTATTAATCGATTTGCTCGAGCGGGCACCGGGTAACATTTCCATTTGACCCTATCATGTGCCAGTGTAGCCCAATGCATCTGCTTGCTTCAGGAATACAAAGAGCCTCAAACTGTTCATTCAGGGTCTTGACGAAGAAGTCTGACTGTCTTGTAGGTGGGCGGTCATGTGATCTTTTGACGTCCTGTGGGATCCAGTTGGTAATGGCTCTGAGTCCAGTGGTTGTCTCCAAATCACATTACACGTCCAGCCCATCTGATTTTCGATGCCTTGGCAAATGAGACAGCGTCCCTGACTCTCGATCATCAACGGAGGCTGGAACTCGATTCCTTCTTTCACTTGAGTGGAGACGCGTGATTTATTCCAAGCATAGCTCTTTTGATTCCCTCTTTGGGAGACCCGAATAGTGTTCTCATCCTGCTTTCGTAGGCCCAGGTCTCTGAGGCATATGTTAATGCAGGGAGATTGGTGGGAGTCAAGAGATGTGCCTGGAGCCGGAGTTTCTTTATCCTTTTTAGCTATTTCTTCAATGCTCTTTGAAGGCATTCTATGCCACTCTCTCTCCTCTAAGCAGCTCAGGTTTTAGGTCATCCATTATGTTGAGTTCTTGACCTAGGTACACATAACTGCTGCATTCAGAGATGTTTGTTCCATTGAGAGTGAATGGGGCCTCTGGAACTACTTCATTTTTCAGTGAAGGTTGTTTTGTTGATGTTCAGCTGTAGACCTATCTTTCCCCATTCTTGAAGTCAGCCAGCATTCGTGCCGCTTGGCTTATGTTTGGTGTTATTAGAATGTCATCCGCGGCGAGATGGGAAGATAGAAGTGAAGATAGACAGTTGCCGACCGTATCTTCACTCCCGTTCCTTCCCATTCCTAATTGTCACATGACGTTCTCGAGGGTGGTGCTGAAGAGTTTTGGTGAAATGGTATCACCTTGCTGAACCCCTCTTTTGACATCAATGATCACCTTTGTAGAATGGTGAGATCCTGGTGGTGGAATCCATAACCCAGCTCATGAAGGATCTTGATGTATTGGGTTTGAACATCCTGTTTGACTAGGGCTTCGATGACCGCTCGGTCTCCACAGAATCAAAGGCTTTCTTTAAATCAATGAACATGAGACAGAGCGGCATCTTGAACTCCCTACAAACCTCAATGAGCTTGGTTACTGTGTGTGGATATGGTCGATTGTGCTGAATCCGTTTATGAAGCCAGCTTGCTTGCATGGTTGTCCTTCATCTAATGTTCTGCCAATCCTGTTCAGGATGATTCGAGTGAACAGCTTGTAGGTGACGGACAATAGGCAGATGGGGCGATAGTTGCCAATGTCGTGAATGTCTCCCTATTGAACAGTAGAACTGTTCTGCTGGCTTTTCATTGGGAGGGTACCTAGCGTGTTAAGAGCCAAGCCAGTGTAATGATGAAGTACTGATGGCAGAATCTTCAGGTGTTCGGTCTGACTTTGTCTGGTCTGGGTACTTTTTGGTTCTTTACCGACGTAAATAGCATGTCGGATTTCAGAAAGGGAGAACATTGGGAATGGTATATCCATCCTGCGGAATTTGGGATGTGGGCAGGTGGACATGGCAGGTTGACGTGGCTATTTTCATCATTAAAACAAGTAATTAATATTTAGTTTGCAGCCTTACTTGGAGATGCTCAGGGCTTGCTCCTGGCTCTGCACTCAGGATTTACTAATGGCGGAGCTCAGGGAATCATATGGGATGCTGGGGATCAAACCCTGGGCAACTGCATGCAAATGTCCTACCTGCTGTCCTGTTGCTCTCCCCCCCATACACTCAGCTTTTATCACATAGTTAAATTTTGTGATTCTTGAATTTTATGCTACAAATAGCTGTGATATGAATTCCTCCATTTCTGGTTTTATTTTCTTATGTCAATGATATTCGTCAGTGCTGCCAGTATTAGCTGTTTTCTATTGTGTCGATATAGTATAGTACATGTTTTGGGGGAGTGAGAGGGGGAGGTGAACTACAGCTTTTGATGCTCATGCGCTTATTCCTGGCTCTGTGCTCAGGACTGGCCCTGGTGGTGCAGCGGATTATGTGCGTCCTGGGGACTGGAGCCTAATTCTGCACCACCTCCCAGATGTATCTCTGCTCCAGAAAGTGTAGTATATATTCTTGATGGATATTTTCAGTTTGGGGCGATTAAAAAACAGATGCAGTAAACATTTCTATTGGTTAAAAGTCACTTGTCAGGGCTCAGCATCCCGGACAGTACTGAGGCTTGGCCAAGTCCCCAGCTGCCTCTAGGAGCCAAGACCCTCCCCCTGACCGACAGATACAGGAACAAACCCGCAGGCTCTTGAAAGTCTCCTTTTTAGTCTCTCTTCTTTTTCTCCTCCACTCCACCTCACCGCAGGAACCTCTCTCTCTCTAGTAGTTTCTCCTGCAGGTGGGCCCACTGGGATTCTCCCAGCAGGTTCTCACCAGGTGCCCTCTCTCTCTCTCTCTCTCCTCTCTTCCTCTCTCTCCTCTCTCTCTCTCTCTCTCTCTCCCCTCTTTCCCTCTCTCCCCACCCCTTCCCTCTTCTCTCCCCTCCCTTCCTCTTCCCTTCCCTCTCTCCTTCCTCCCTCCTCTCTCTCTCCTTTCCCCTCCCATATCTTCCTCCCTCTCTCCCCTTTTTCCCTCCCCCTTTCCCCCACCCCCTCCCTCTTCCCCTCTCCTCCTCTCTCCTTTCTCCCTCTCCCCTCTTCCCCCACTCTCCCTCCCCAGTTCTCCCCAGGCAAGCCCAGGCTCTGCCCAGCTAGGCTCAGAACCCTGGCCTTCTAACTGTGTAACAGTTTTCTAGACTGCCTTACCAGGGCGCGAGGGGGTTGCCCAACAGTCACTCATTTCTCCGGGTATGTAATTGGGAATGAAGTAGGCATATACTTGATTTTTAAGTATGGGTAACTGCTTTTCCAGTTTATGCGCTCATCTGGCTCGTATATCTTCTCACACAAAACCCTCAGTTCTGTTCCATTGGTCTAGTTTTCTTCTACACTAACATGTACCTTTGATTTATAGTAAACCTTAAGTCTAGTATTGTATTTCCTCCAACTTTATTTCCCTCCGAGCTTGCCAGGGCTGTTTTAGGTCTTTGTTTTCCCATGTGGAACTCCAGAACCAGTTTTCGGTTTCCATGTATGTGTGCAGACAGCCCGCAGGTTTTTTGGCGAAGTTGAATGCATTAGGTAAATTGGGTTCAGCTGGCATTTTGACACTTTTGATATTTCTGTTCAAAATAAGAGCCTTCTCACTTATTTTCATTGTCAACATCTCCCAGAAATGTGTTTTTTTAATTAAATACTTTATTATACCACCGTGAGATATACAATTACAACGTTGTTCATGTTTGAGGTTTCGGTCACATAGTGTTCCAGCACCCCGCCTCCACCAGTGCCCATATCCCACCACCAATACCCCAATCCTCCCTCCCATAGCCTGCCTAAATGGTGTTCTTTATCACTTTTCTCTCTCTTCTCTCTCTCTTTTACTTCTCCTACACATTGTGGGGTTGCACTACATACACTTGAAAGCCATCATGTGCATTTTTTTTGCCTGTATTTAATGCTCAGTTCTATGTTGGTATCAGACGTTTTGACATTTATTCACACATGTTCCCTTCTCTGTCTTACCTAACCTCTGACTCCCCTCACGCTTGTAGTAATTTCCACTTTTGGTAAGACCACCTGATATATTTATGTCATGCAAATAAATGCAGTCATTCAGAAATGTGTTTTTAAGAGAGATGTATTCCATCTGTCCTTTTCCTTTTCATTTTCTGTTTTGGTTTTGGGGGCCACACCTAGTGCTGTGGTTGGGGCTGCTCCTGAATATGCTTGGGATTTGCTCCCATGTTTGCTGTGTGCAAGGCCGAGGACATCTTTCCTTTAGGTCTCTTCATTTTCCAGTTTTCGGTTCTTTATACCCGTGTCCAAGCCGCTCTGTTTTCTTTTTTTGCCTTTTTGGGTCACACCCGCAATGCTCAGGGGTTACTCCTGGCTCTGCACTCAGGAATTACTCCTGGCAGTGCTCGGGACCATGGGATGCCGGGGATCAACCCGGCGGATAGGCTGGCCGCAGGCAAGGCAAATGCCCTACCCGCTGACCGGCAGTTCTGTTTTATTCCAACCTGACTGTTCTCTACTTTAGCCTCTAGTCCCTTTTTGGCTTTTTTCTATGCAGTGAAATGCATTTAGGGTTTTCCCGACTTGGTAGTTCATTTCTTTGTTGCTGATTTATACAGTTCAGCATCTTAATGAGCCACAGTCCCCCCCCCACCCCCACTGTCCTCGAGGCATACTCCTGGATGTGTTCAGGAGGGGTCATGGTGATTGAACCTGGGTCTGTTGTGTGCTGAGCAAGTGCCTACCCGCTGTGCTGTCCTCCCCAGCCCTGAGCCAGTTTTAACTGACAATTCACCAATTGAAGGGCATCTTGTTTGCTTCCTAGTTTTGACTGGTGGTTTTTTTTTTTTTTTTTTTTTGCCACACAGCAGTGCTAGATGAGTGTGGGGTGGGGGCTGTGCTTCCCTGAGCTCTGTACTCAGAGGTTGATACTGGTGTTTGGGGGATTTCTCCATACAAAGCACGTGCTTAGCCTGTTGAACTATTTCTCCTGTCTAGGGTTTGGATTTTGACCATCTGTATGGTGTTAAGATATTTCATGGTTGGGGGCCAGAGCGATAGCACAGTGGGAGGGTGCCTTGCATGAGGTTGACCTGGGTTCGATCCCCTAGCATCTCATATGGTCCCCTGAGCACTGCCAGGAGTAATTCCTGAGTGAAGAGTCAGGGAGTAATCCCTGAACATTGCTGGGTGTGACCCTCCCTCCCCAAAAAAAAAAAAGAAGTTCATGGTTGTTTTAATTTTCAACTCCCTGATTAAATTGTTTGGGCTTTGAAATTTGACTGGCCAAAGTCCAGACCAGTGTAGACTAACCCATATTTCTTCTTTTGGTCTGATGACCCTGTACTGTTTTTTTTTTTTTTTTTTTGTCACCCCTACACTCAAGGGTTACTTCTGGCTCTTCACTCAGGAATTACTCCTGGCGGTGCTCAGATCATATATGGGATGCTGGGGATTGAACCAGGTGCTGTGTGCAAGGCAAGCAACACCCTACCCGCTATGCTACACTCTGGCCCTCATGGTTGTTTTTTAATACCTGTTAGAGCAATTGTCTCCTGTATCTTATCTCATCGCCCACAGTTTTGACTGAAAAGGGTAAATCTGATACAAATTACTCTTATTTGGAGCCAGAATTCAAACAACCAGCAGCTAATTATTAAGGTTTAGTAAGTGTAGTAACAGGTCTGGTTTTGTAGAAGGGGATGTAAGGGACAGTCCTTGCCCTTTTGGGAGCTAATTCTCACATTACTCCTGACAAATTCTGAGACTAAACTGAAGTGTTCAGCCATTAAAATAAATAAATGAATAGATAAAGTGAATATGTATTTCTAATTCACCTACAAAGCTATTTTATTGTTGATCTTTTGTTGACAATTGATTTGCTTCAAATCTAGACTTTGTTATGGAGAAACCATAATAAAAAAACCATTTGGTGCCTTCGAATCATCCCTGTTTGAGTGTGATTTATTATCAGTTTTATAATTAAATATCCTGCATATGTAATCAAATTTTCTAAGAATTTGTTTAGAAACAAAACTTAAACCCATGTTACAATCTTGGGATTCAAGATTTGTAACAAACTTGCTATCTATGCAAGTTTTAGTCATATGGAGTTAGTGCTCAGACATTCGATCAGATGACTTGTGCTACTATGATCATTGCAACAAAATTGAGCTCCCTGGAGGTCCTGAAAGTAGGCTGGCAGCTGTATGATGAACTCTGTGTGTGAAATCAGGACCCAAATTAGAATCAGATCTTAAGATGTTTGGTGTTACCACTTTGATATATTTTGGGGAAAGGATTGAACATTAATTGTCTCAACCACTAAACTCTGGGCATCTTTCATAATTCATTCCAGGCTTCTAATTCTTCGGAAGTCAAAGATCTGTTGAGCTGAAAAACAAGCTGACCACAGAAGTGGCTGACCTTCAGCGACAGCCTTCAACTAGAAGTCATGGTGTTTGATGTTTCCTTTGCTTATTTTTAATTTCTGTCCCGATTGATAAAAAATGTTTTCAGCCCACTGGGATTCCAGTCTGTGAATTCTTCTCTGTAGTTCTTCTGTGCAGGAACCATTATTTTAAGTAACTGAAGCTTATCAAGGATCCTTGGGCAGAGAAAAAGAAACACTCTGGAACAAAGACCAGCCAATAGGAAAATAAACGTGTAGAAAAGCTTGGCCAGGTCATAGAGCTGGCAGGAGGTTTAGCTGTGCCTCTCTTTTTAGACATAGTGCACGCCATTAAATATTTTAATGCTTCCAGTATGAATTTCTGTGCCTTAGCGATCTGATGGGATAGAGGGATTTTAATAACGTTAGACCAGCTCGTGAGGGACTCCGGGATCTCATAGAGGTACTTTGAAATCTCACCCATGTGTTTTTCTTAGAATCAGCAGAACCTCAAGGAGGAGAGAGAGAGAATGAGAGTGAACTTGGAAGAGCTCCAAAGCCAGCATGCCAGTAAGGTGGAGTGAGAACTGGCCCTGCAGCGCGCCTGGAAGCCAGTGAGGGCTGTAACTCGGAAGAACCTAGAGGAGGTGGGGCACCAGCCCGCCACCCTGTACTTCTACCCAGTGGAGCCTGAACTTGTGTCCTTTTATTTAAAATGTTTGTTTTGGGGCCACACCGTGGTGCTCAGGACTTACCTAGGTTCTGTGCTCAGGGTGATTCCTGGCAAGGCTCGAGAAACCACATGCTCTTCTGGAGCTCAAACTCAGGTCAGCCACAGGCAGGAGGACCCTGCTCTGTGCTATCGCCTGGGCCCGCTGTGTCCTTTTAATACTGCCTGACCTCCCTGATACGGGCAGTGTGGTGGCAGCCAACAAGCTTTGCTCACTCCCTCCTGAGAAAATGAAACATGTAAGACGCCCAGGGACAGAAAGGGTAACTATTTTGAATTACTTTGTAGCCAGAGTGTCCTATTTTCAGTCCTTACAGGGTCTTTCCGGGCAGACGAGGGAAGAAGTAGAAACCCAGAGTCCAGGTCATGTCTGAACCCTGAGATTTCAAGCAGCTGTTCACCTACAGAAAGCACCAGGCTTGAGGCTTTCTGATGAGCCAGCGGCTACTGCTCTGCCCTGAGGGTGCTAGTTTCTGTGGTCTGCGCTCTACTTCTTTGATCCTGCAGAGAAGGAAAGTCATGGCAGGTAACGCCAAAAAGCGTTGAGCGCCTTTGTATGTGGGAGGCCTGAGTTTGGGCCCCAGCACCGCGTGATCTCTGGCACTGCTGTGATCAATGCTGGGTGAGACCCGGAAGCAAGTCTTTGAGTTGGGGGATAGTGCGACGGCTGGGGGGAGCTTTGGCATACAGGAGAATAAGCTTTGATTCCTGGCACTGTGAGCCGCTCCCACCAGCCCCCCAACTGATTGGGTACCAGGACCGGCCCCAGAATAGTCCCTGAGCTCCATGAAGTATGACCCAAAGCAACAGAAAGGGGCTTGAGCTCTAAAGATGGACCCATCATTATATGAGTATTAACGTGTGGATGCAAGAATCTGGAGCCTTTGCTCATAGACAGGAGTTTGGGTGGTAAAGAAGCACTACTTAAGTGATGCAAGCCCAGGCTGAGAGTGAGGCTACAGTGGGACACAATTCAGAGATTCGAGAAAGCTGGGACAGTCTCTATGGAGCGCCTGCTCTTCATTGTTATCTCCAGGTGCAGGTTTTGCTTTCAAAAACGTTCTTTTGCAGTTAAGGGGCCAGAGTGATAGGTTAATGGGTAAGGTGCTTGCCTTGCACATGGATGACCCAGGTTTGATCTCCGGCATCCCATGTGGTCCCGTGAGCGCAACTAGGAGCAATTCAAGCATAAAATAGAACCCCTGAAAAAGTTCTTTGCAGTTAAATTTGAAAATAACTCAGCTAAGGACGATCACGATCACGTATCACGATCTTCCCGCTAATCATCTATTTGCTAGAGCGGGCACCAGTAATATCTCAATATGTCCTGTCATATGCTGTAGAGCCAAGGGCATCGGCTTGGTACAGGAACATAAAGAGCTCAAACCATTATATTAGGTCATGAGAATGATCTAATATAATTGTTACTGGCATTTGGCATATCAAATACAACACGAGCAGCTTCGCTAGGCTTGCCGTGGGCGGGAGGCATACTCTATAAACACCTCCAAATAAAGCCTTTATTGATGAACCGCTGCCGCAGGCCGCCGCAGGGCGAGCCGGGCTGTGATGGTCTGGTTGGCTGGGTGGAGTTCTGAAGAGAGGGAAGTCCAATGTGGAAAATGGCGGCGCCATGGAGTGGGTGGGGGGGTCGCCTGGCTTGTTGTGAGGTTCTGCCGGGTGGTGGGCTAAGGGGCTGGAACCCACCATGCCTCCCCGACTGCCTCATGAACGGCTGGGCACAGGGAGAGCAAGGGAACCGCTCTGCCCCATGGCTGAGAGTCTCTGGACCAGCATACCTGGGCCGGATTGAGGAAGTAACTTCTCCAGGGTGGGTGTCGATGATTCGGGCTGTGATGGGCTGGTCGGCAGTGGAGTTCTGAAGAGAGGGAAGTCCAAGGACATGAATCAGAAAATGCTCACAAAATGTCTCTTTGTGATGAGGAATAAGTTTGATTTAAAGAGGAGGTCAGCAGACATTGGTGCCGGCTTGCTGGACTCTGTTGTGTGCTTTTGGAGCTGGACAGTTGTGTGAGCCGGTGTTCCCTAGGAGCTGTCAGCGCCATCCTGTACTCAAACTGGGGCCGGACGGTGGGTGTTGGCTTCAGTAAGAAAATTTATTGTACAAACGTGTACTCTATCAGTTCTCATGCTCTGTGTCCCAGGTTTGACACCCTTCAGCTCCCTGTTGGGGAAGATCCACCGTGCCACCATTCTTGTTTCACGGGTCTGGTTTCTCATTGCGCTGGGCCCTGCACCCAAACTGCTCTTGTGGGGCTTCCGGGGTGACTCTGAAGGCCTGACCCAGGGTGGGAAGGTCCCAGCCCAGAGTTTCTGACGGCTCCTTCCCCTCCAGGCTGTTCCAGGTGAAGATGGAGCGAGAGCAGCACCAGACAGAGATCAGGGACCTGCAGGACCAGCTCTCGGAGATGCACGATGAGCTGGACTAGCCAAAGCAATCGGAGGACAGGGAGAAGGGGGCACTGATTGAGGTACGAGGCTGGGTGGGTGGGAGGATGCATTCTGTGTGTTGGTGTACTCTTTATTTCCATCCTTACTTGCTAGCCCTGGGTTTTGTAGTATAAATGTAAGGTTGCTTCTCTCTGTCTTGTAAGCCTCTTACATATGCTAATGCTACTACAAAGGATTTTTTTTTGGGGGTCAGTCACACTAAACTATACTCAGGGATTACTCCTGGCTCTTCTCTCAGGGAATTACTCTGGCGGAGCTTGAGACCATATGGGATACTGGGGAACCAACCCAGATTGGCCGTGAGCAAGACAAATGCCCTACCTGCTGTGCTATTGCTCTTGACCTCCAAAGGATTTTTTTTTTGTATAGGCACAGTAAGACAGTTAAGGTGATGCATTTATGAGTTAATTAACTCTGAATTAGTTACTCCCCAGGTATCTATCATGTTTTCTAACTAAAACCTCAGTAGCCTTTAAATTAATTCTAATTCCTCACACCCAAAAGATGGAGGAAGAGTTCCATCTGTCTTTTCCCTGAATGGAACCAGGAAAAGAGATCACTCTGCCTCTATATGTGACAACTAAGTGTCCTGCACAAGCTGTCCTAGAGCAAGGTCACGGAAAAGCTCTGTTCTGACCCAAAGATAATTATGAATTGGATTGATAGAACCTTAAGGGGATTGGGAATGATCAGTCTGGGCTATATGATAAGATTTCCCCAGGAAAGGTCACCCTATAAACGTAATCCTGGGTGTAGAAAAAATGCCTGTCTCTCTTACTGTGTTTATATGAAAATGACTAGAAATATTATTGAAATGATTGTTTAGCAGCCAAGGATGAGAGAAAAACAGGCAGCCCAGGGTGCCACCCAATAGTCTCTGGGAGCAGTGGTGTGGCCCCCTTCATGATTTTGCCCCAGTAAGGGAAGCCTTTCTCACCCCATTGTTTTGGGGGATAAAGAGCCTTTACCTTTGTAACCCCCCAGCCTTTGTAAGCTATATATTCCTGTCAGATTTGATTGTGATGGTGGTATCACTTCTATCACTTATCACTTGTCTTCCCTTATTCATCGATTTGCTCACGTGGACACCAGTAACATCTCCATATGTCCCTAGTGTAGCTTCTCAAGGGATTCTGCTTGCTCCAGGAATATGAAGAGCCTCAAACTATTCGCTCAGGTCATGGGGATGAGGTCTAAATTGTTTTGGCATATCAAATATGACACAAGTAGCTTGCCAGGCTCTGCTGTGTGGGTGGGATACTCTCGATTTACTGATGAACCACTGGCCATGCACAACGGGGAGATTTTCTCTTGGGTGGAGCTCTGACGAGAGCTATGGAGTCCGGATGTGTGTTGGTGTACTCTGCTGTCATTGTGCGCAGGCTCCTCTGGCTTCTTGTGAGGTTCTGTTGGGATGGTAGGCCAGGGCTAGAACCCGCCTTCCCTCCCAGATACCTCATGATCAGTCGGGCACAGGGAGAGCCAGTAGCAGGTTTCCCTGTGATCCCCAGAGACAAGGTGGTGGTATGTGTGTGGAATTAGTTGAAGTTAGGAACCAGTGGAGAAAAATTAAAGAGATTTTCTAGAGCTGGTAGTCATGCTTCTTTGTCCATCTGCCAGAGGGGATAGTTGTTTGGCCCCAAACATGGCCAGGGAATCCGCTGGATACCAATATCTGTCAGGGACCCCCCGAACAGCCCCAACACTGTGTGTGCTGGGTCTGGTGGTATAATTTGTGTGTGCATCTGGGTTGGGAGCTGGGCTCTGGGCTGTTCTGTGTGTGCATCTGGGTTGGGGGCCTGGGCTCTGGGCTGTTCTTGTGTGTGCATCTGGGTTGGGGGTCCGGGCTCTGGGCTGTTCTTGTGTGTGCATCTGGGTTGGGGCCTGGGCTCTGGGCTGTTCCCTGTGTGTGCATCTGGTGGGGTCTGGGTGCTGGGCTGTTCTTGTGTGTGCATCTGTGGTTGGGGTCTGGGTGCTGGACTGTTCTTGTGTGTGCATCTGGTTGGGGGTCTGGGTGCTGGACTGTTCTTGTGTGTGCATCTGGGTTGGGGGTCTGGGTGCTGGGCTGTTCTTGTGTGTGCATCTGCTCTTCCTGTGCAGATGTAGATTTTACTGGTTGGGATTTTATGCTGTTGGTACGAAGCAGGGCCTCAGTCAGGAGCTGTTTAGGCACCCCACCCCCCCACTCCCCACCGTGTGGCCTGAGACCGTCTTAGAAATACTTTCTCTCATGCAGATAATGCATCAAGTCCCAGCCCAGTCCAAGGCTGTCAGTGTGGCCACATTTGTGCCCCTCATGCATGCCTGTCTACTCATCACTTTTTCTTTCTCTTTTAACTGCCTTGTCTAGTGCTAGGAGTGGCTGTTGGTTGCATGTGTGCCTGGTCATGGTGCTGCTGAAGGTTGCACTCAAGGGCTTGTGGCGCCTGCACCTGTGCCCAGAGGCTCACTGCACTCCTTTAATTGCAGTGCTTGGGGAGTCACACTTATTTTGTGATGCTTCTTCACACCTGGCTGTGGTGTGGCAGTACCAGGGCCACAAATAGCAGAGCCTCCAGGTTGTGCTTGGCACATGCGGAGCCCTAGGGTTTAGGTTCAGGATCACACACTTGGAGGGCAGGTGCAGTTCTGCAGGCCTGTCCTTCTGTTTTATTTTTAAATCCAACCCTTTGTTCATCTTTGTACTGTTTCAAAACAAATTATAGATAATAATTATTCTTTCATTCCAAAGTTTTAAGCATGCATTCTTAAGAAATTAGGGATATTTTCATATACTACTGTTATCACACTTAAAACAAGACATGATATCCTTCTTCCTTCGTCCCTTCCGTTCCTTCGTTCATTCCTTCCTTCCTTCTTTCCTTCGTTCCTTCCTTTTGTTCCTTCTTCCATTCCTTTGTTCCTTCTTTCCTTCCTTCCAAAACAAAGAAAAATATTTTCTTTTTAATTTTGTTTTTGGGCCACATCATGGTGCTCAGGGATCACTCCCACTCCAGGCATCACACCCAGCAGTGCTTGGGGTCATATGGAGTTCTGGGGCCAAACCAGTGTGGGCCACATGCAAGACAAGTGACCTACCCTGCTATTTTTCTGGCCTGGTGAAGAGTTTTTACATGTACCTTTTCTTTAGGAAAACTTCCTAAGGATTAGTTCCTTAGGATAAAAATAGGTCCTAAGGGAACTAATATTAGGAACTAATGTGACGCAGATAGGGCCACAAACAGTTTGACTTTGAATGAAAATGCGTCTGTAACGAAACTGGAAGGAGCCACTGTCTTGTTCGGTGGCTCCTGGCTCGGTGCCTTCTGTGGTTCCTGCAGATGCTCTGCTGCTCCAGCAAGGGCTCTATGGCCGTGCTGGTCTGTCCCTGAGACCTGGGCATGTCAGCTCAACTCTAACCTTTCACCTCTTCTGTGCCAGTATCTCTTGTGCTCAAGGCTGATTCAGGAACACACCTTTGCTTGTGTCTCCCGAACCCCCTTTCTGCTGAGCACAGTCTTTCCAGTATCTAAATGGCTGCAGAGGAGGTGATCTCCTGAACTGAGCCGCCGCCTCTTTGCCTCTGGAAACACAGTATGCTGGAGGATTCTGGGCAAAGAGCTGCCTCCTGAGGTCTAGAAGAGTCTGTTGATTTGTCAGGAGGGAAGCAGGAGAAGGATGCGTGGCTCTGGCTTTCAGACTGAAGCTGCTGCTGGCCGCTGTGAAGTGGACACACCTTTTCCCAGGGAGCTATTCCTGCCACTGCTGCTGGCTGCCTGCTTCAGTTCCTCCTTCCCACAACAGGACACATTTCACCTCCTGCTGCCTTTATTCTTGCAAGAGGATTTAGGGTCCACTTGGCTTTTACCAGGCCATTGTGGGGTCTTTCAGGAAGTCATCCAACAGTTTTTATCAGCTTCTTTGGACTTTCCTTACCTTCCTCTCTGGATAGAGAATAGCATTGGGGCTCTTTGTTGTTGTTGTTTTTTTTTTTTTTTTTTTTTTGCTTTTTGGGTCACACCCGGCAATGCTCAGGGGTTTCTCCCTGGCTCTGCACTCAGGAATCACTCCTGGCGGTGCTCGGGGACCATATGGGATGCCGGGATCGAACCCAGGCCGGCACAGGCTGGCCGCATATAAGGCAAACGCCCTACCCGCTGGGCTATCGCCGGGCGCATTGGGGCTCTTTGATAACAGATTATAATTGGCTAAAAATTTATAGCCTTTGGCTCACAATAGACTTTAAACACAATCAGCATTAAACATTCCTGTGTTTGAATACTCCTTAAGATTGAAGCCTATATGTTTTGTGAGGTCTACACAATGAACTCATCTATCTATCTATCTATCTATCTATCTATCTATCTATCTATCTATCTATCTATCTATCTATCTATCTATCTATCTATCTATCTATCTATCTATCTATCTATCTATCTATCTATCTATCTATCTATCTATCTATCTATCCACCTATCCATCCATCCATCCATCCATCCATCCATCCCTCCATCCATCCATCCATCCATCCATCCATCCATCCATCCATCCATCCATCCATCCATCCATCCGTCCATCTTTTTTGTTTGTGTTTGAGGCCTGGAGCTGCTCAAGACTTACTCCTGGCTCTGTGCTCAGCGATCACTCTAGCAAGGCTTGGGGACCACATATGTTATGTACTCGAAATTGGGCTGGCCTCATGTAAAGCAAATGCTGTACTATGCTTCGGGATGTCTTTATACCTTCAGGTTTGTGACTCACCAGGCTGCATGTAGATAACTCCAGTAACCCTGAATGTCAATGATTAATTTTCCATGATGGGAGTCTGTCCTGTTGGAGGCACAAGCTCAGGGTTTGGGTGGCTTTTTGATTTTTTAACCTCTCTTTCTGTCCTCCTTAGTTTGATATTGATGATGGCAATCCTTGGTCTTGGAGTGTAGGGCAACCCCTATACTGACAGTTTAGACAGAAGGCTGGGATTCTGAACCTGGCTTGATGCTATAAATAGGGGCCCCAGGACAGCATCCTGGAGCTTCTGAGAGAGAGAGAGAGAGAGAGAGAGAGAGAGAGAGAGAGAGAGAGAGAGAGAGAGAGAGAGCGCAGCCCTTGTGCCTGGGGCCAGAGGGCCAGCACTAGTGGGGAGAGGCTACCCAGGTGTCGTGCCCAAGGGCCAGCATCAGAGCCACATGGGGCCTGGTGCCTGGGCCCGAGGGTTGGCACCAAGACCACAGGTCTACAGGGCCTCAGGGCAACAGGACCAATGTTGGGACCCAGAGGACCAGCCTGACAGAAAAAGTCCTGAAAATAAGGTCAGGACCCAGAGGGCCAGCCTGCAAGAGAAAAAAGGCCTGAAAAGAGAGGACCAGAAAAAGAGAAAGAGAAATAGAGACAGGGAAACTGTGAAACAGAAAGGAAGAGAAATAGATATAAAAACAGAAAAACAGTGAAACAGAAATAGAGATAGGGATACAGTGAAACAAAGAGAAATAGAAATACAGACAGATAAACAGAGATAGAGATAGGGATAGGGAGAAACAGAGAGACAGGGAAACAGATAAGGAAACAAAGAGTTAGAGATAAGTGAAGAGAGAGGAAAAAGATAAAGAGATGCCCTGAAGAGAAAAGCCCTGAGTAGAGAGGCCCTGGGAGGTGAAGTCCTGGGAGGGACCCTGGAGAGACGCCTCCTGCAGTGAGTGGAGTGGAGAAGTGAGAGAAGACAGGTTAAAGGAAGCTTCAGAAGCGTGTGGTCTTGTTCCTTTATCCAGCTTTGTGCAAGGACCTGCTATCACTCCAGCCCCTTGATAGCTTTTTCTTGCCTAACTGTTATGGCAAGTATTTCCAGTACTATATTGAATAGAAGTGACTAGAGTGGACCGCCTTGTCTTGTTCCTGATCTTGGAAGACTTTCAGTTTTCCCCATTGAGAAATGATGTTTGCTGTGGGCTTGTGGCAGATGACTTTGTACTTATGAAAATTCTCCAACTCACATAACTTTTTTTTTTTTTTCTGTGTAACTTTTGTGTAAAAAAGTTGTGTAACTATTTTTTTCTTTATGAGTCACAGCCGGAGATACTCAGGGCTTACTCCAGAGCCTCTGCACTCAGGGTTTACTGCTAGCAATGTTCGGGAGGACCATATGGGCGCCTGGGACCTGGGTTGGCTGCATGCAAGGCAAGCGCCTTTACTTACTGCTGTACTATAGCTCGGCCCCTAGAGAGTATTTTTTTTTATCATGAATGGGTGCCAGATTTGTCAAAATGCTTTCTCTGCATTTGTTGATATGATCATACAGTCTTTATCTTTTCTTTTTTTTTTTCTTTTAATTTATTTTTTTTTTTTTTTTATTTTTTTTAAGTATTTTTATTATACCACCGTGAGATATACAAATAAAAAATATACAATTAAAAAGGTCATGTTTGGGTTTTGGTCATACAGTGTTCCAGCACCCGTCCCTCCACCAGTGCCCATCTCCCCACCACCAACATCCCCGGTTCCTCCCCTTCCCCAGCCCTGCTCCGTTGGCAGGTTCTTTATTTCTTTCCCTTTCTCTCTCTCTTTCTCTTTTCCTTCCCTTCCAGACTATGGATTACAGAACATACATTAAAAGGTTGTCATGTGTATCCTTTTGCCTCTATTTAATGCTCAGTTCTAGGTTGGCATTAGTACCTCGACTATTATTAGCACCCCTGTTCCATTTTCTGTCTTACCTAAACTCTGACTCCCACACGTTTGTGATAATTTCCACCTTTGACAAGACCTCCTGATATATGTTTCACTTGACCTTGGATATTGGTATCATAATATGTACATATATTTATGCCATGCAAATAAATGCAGTCATTCTTTATCTTTTCTTTTATTGATATTATGTAGTATGTCGATTGACTTTTGAATGTTAAACCATCTCTATATCTCTGGGATGAATTCTACTTGATCATGATGCATAAACTTTTTGATGAGTTGTTGAATTCTATTTGTTAGTGTTTGTTGAGGATCTCTGCATCTTGCTCACCGGGGATATTGACCTCTAATTCTCTGTTTTTTGGTGGTACCTTGCTCATCGGGGCATTGAGCAAGATGCTCATCTTGCTCATTGGGGATATTGACCTCTAATTCTTTGTTTTTGTGGTGAGATTTGCCTCATAAAAACTGTTTCTTCAACTTTTTGAAAAGGTTGAAAAGGATTGGCAGTAGGTCATCTTTAAAGGTTTGAAATAATTCGATAGTAAATCCATCTGGGCCAGGGCTTTTTTTGGAGGGGAGTCTTGATTACCATTTGAATTTCCTCAGTAGTAAGTCAGCCATGTGCAAGGCACATACCCTACCCACTGTCTTATTTTTGGGACCTACAGGGCTGACCACCATGGGCTGACTATGACCTGGAGGGCCAAAAAGGGGGCTGCAGTATGGCTTTGTTTTATTGCTGTGCTTGTCCCCCAGCAGTACTCAGGAGACAGTGTGTCCTTGGGGCTCGAACCTCTCCCATGTAAAGCATGTGCTCTAGTCCCTTGAGCTATTTCACCAGTACTGTGATCATATGTGACCTGAGGGAAAGGGAAAGAACAAAATGAACAGTGGTAGAGGCAAGCCTGGCAGGTCCCCTGGAGGAGGTGGACGTGTGGTCAAGGTTGGGAGTGGAGAGGCATGAGGGTCTGGGGCAGCCGTGCAGGGCACCGAGCTGTGCCGAGTGGGGCAGGGTGCCCTGGGTTAAGGTGCTCTGCCATGGAGCTGGGCACACTGTTCTGTGACTCTGCTGGTGCAGTCGTGAGGGAGGCGGTGGCCGAGATGCTCAGGCATGTCCTGATCTTACAGCCCGTTTGGAGGCTCTGAGCATAGGTCCTAGGGATGTTGACGCATTCTCCTTCTCCCCCAAAGTGAAGGCCATCACAGCCACTGGCAGGGACAATAGACCGCGGCCTGTGAGGCGGGCGCCGTCCCCCAGAGCAGGAAGGTTGAAGGTTTCATTTGTTTCCTTCAGATGCGTTTGAAAACAGCAGAGTCAGAGGCTGAGGGACACTGCAGCGGGTTGGGCGCTTGCCTTGCATGTGACCTTGCTAGTTTGCTTTCCAGCCCCCAGAGGGTCCCAAGCATCCCAGGAGTGATCCCAGAGTGCAGAACCAGGAGCAAACCTTCTGAGAGTTACTGGGTGTGCCTGCCACACACAACCCCCTGCCCACCACCAAAAAAAAAAAAATGATAGGGTTTAGAGAAATAGTGCATTAGAGAAATAGTGCAGTGGGCAGTCTGCTTCCCTTGCACATAGTCAACACTGGTTTGATCCCGAACCCTGTAAGTTTCCTTGAACCGTAGCAGAAGTTAACCCTGAGCCCAACACCAGGGAGGAAGCCCTGAGCCAAGTGTGACCCAAACCCATCCCCCTCAGGACAGCAGCACCCTCTCCCCAGAGAGACACAGAGAGAGGGAGTGGCAGAGAGAAGGGGTGAGGGAGGGAGTATGGGCAGGGGGGGAGGTATTACTGACCCCCTGTGTGGCTGGACAGAGGCGCGGAAGCCTCAGCTGCCCTGCTCGTGTCTCCCTGTTCAGGAGCTCCTAGCCGCAAGCGCACCCTTCAGGAGCTGCTCCTGGCTAAGGAGCGAACTGGAGGAGATGTTGCTTGCGGCGGGAGCGCGTGAACTGGCGGCCTCAAAGGGTGCCCTGAAGGCCGAGGTGTCCAGCCACGACCAGGAGATGGACAAGCTGAAGGAGAGCAGTCACGACGCCGAGCTGCAGGCACTGCGCGAGAGTGTGGACGAGGCCACCAAGGTGGGTCTGGATCCTCTCTCAGGCCCTGGCATATGGGGGTGGGGGAGCAGCTGGGCCATACCCCTGCCCAGCACCAGCTGTCCTTCTCCCATCCATTGCCGTTCTGGTACTCTCCCTGCCCACCAAGGAAGCCACGCTGAGCACTGTGCCTTGGGGTGGAATGAGTGTTCATCAGCACTGTGCCTTGGGGATGAAGTGGAGCATCCATCAGCACTGTGTCTTGGGGATGGCGTGTCCATCAGCACTGTGTCTTAGGGTAGAGCATCCATCAGCATTGTGTCTTGGGGATGGCATGAGCGTCCATCAGCACTGTGTCTTGGGGATGGCATGTCTATCAGCACTGTGTCTTGGGGATGGCGTGGGCGTCCATCAGCACTGTGTCTTGGGGATGGCATGTCCATCAGCACTGTGTCTTAGGGGTGAAATGTCCATCAGCATTGTGTCTTGGGAATGGTGTTAGCGTCCATCAGCACTGTATCTTGGGGATGGAGTGAGTGTCCATCAGCACTGTGTCTTGGGGGATGGGTGAGTGTCCATCAGCACTGTGTCTTCGGGATGGAGTGAGTGTCCATCAGCACTGTGTCTTAGGGTGGAGCGTCCATCAGCATTGTGTCTTGGGATGGCATGAGCGTCCATCAGCACTGTGTCTTGGGGATGGAGTGAGTGTCCATCAGCACTGTGTCTTGGGATGGAGTGTTCATCAGCACTGTGTCTTGGGGATGGCATGAGTATCCATCAGCACTGTGTCTTGGGAATGGAGTGAGTGTACATGACATAAAGAACAAGTTCCCCCATGGTGCTGGAGCATTTCCAGTCATAAGCATGCTTGTGGTTGGGAAAATTGGAAGTAATGGTGGTGGGAAGTGGCTATGGTGGTAGGATTGGGGTTGAATATTGAATGTCTCCTAACAAATTAACGTGAACAACTTTGTTAAAAAAATTGAACAGGAAACTCACTAAGTTCAATAAGTTCTATGAGTGAAGGAATAACACAAATGACCCAATTCACACCTAACACCTCAGTAAAAATGTCGTGACTTTAGCAACACTATTACAAGATATATGTTGTCATAAGCAATATAAAGTAAATCAGTTGGTGCCTGCTAAGGGAGCAGGCCTGGGGGATGGGTGGGAAACTAGGGACTTTGGTGGTGGGACTGGTGTTATAGTATTGAATACCTGAAACAAGTGTATTGAACAACATTGTAAATCACGGTATTTAAATATAGTTTAAAAAAAATTAAAAAAAAAAACAACAGAAAACCTGGGACCGCAGCCATAGTGCAGTGGGTGGGGCACTCGCCTTGCATGTAGCCAACCTGAATTCCATCTCTAGCATCTCATATGTTCCCTGGAGCACCATCAGGAGTGATTGATGTGTGCAGAGTCAGGCATTGCTTAGGCACCATGTACAGGGCAAAGGGATGAAATTGACTGCACGCAAGGCCAGTGCCTTCATATCCAGCCCTTTTCGTGAAGTCTCTTTAAGAAAACTTGCTTTCTTTCTGCAAGAGGATTCATCACCGAATTACCCTGGATCCTTGCAAGATAATTTCTTCCTTATTTCAGAATTTTTTTTTTCTAAATATATTTTTATTTAAACATGCGTGATTTACAAAGTATGCTGATTTCACAATACAGTCGTTAGATTCATCGTTCACACCAATTCCAACACCAGTGTGCCCCCCCACCACCAGAGGCCCTCATTTCCCACCACCATCCCCATGCCTGCTACCTTAGCCAGCACTAATTACATTGACCATTACAGCCCATATAATGGAATGGTATTGATAAAGTCATGACTCCTTTTCTGGGTTGTTACGTGCAGGTTTCACCAATTTCTGTTCTTGCATTTACTTTCTGAGTTTCTAGAATCTAGTGGGTTTCTACTAGTCAGCCCCAGACCCAATACCTCTGCACCTATGAACAACACTTATTTCAAATTTTTTCTCAACCTCTGTTTGAGCCTGTCCTAAGCATCACTTGATCACTTGACATTCCGCTATTTGCTGATTTTCTCGAGCAGGCGCCAGTAACGTTTCCATTTGTCCCTGTCACATGCCAGTGTAGCTCAATGGCATCTGCTCGCTCCCAGGAATACGAAGAGCCTCAAACTGTTTGTTCAGGGTCTTTTTATTTTTTCTTTTTTTGGGTCACACCGGTGACATTCAGGGGGTTACTCCTGGCTCTGCACTCAGGAATTATTCCTGGAGGTGTTCCGGGGACCATATGGGCTGCCGGGATTGAACCCGGGCTGGCACATGCCGGCCGCGCGCAAGGCAAACTCCCTACTCACTGGGCTATCGCTCCGGCCCCTTTTAAATTTTTTTTTCTTTTGGATCATACCCGGCAATGCTCAGGGATTACACCTGGCTCTTTGCCAGTAATTCAGAAATTACTCCTAGCGGTGCTCAGGGGGGAACCATACAGGATGCCAGGGATCGAACCCGGGTCAGCCTTGTGCAAGGCAAACACCCTACCCACTATACTATCACTCTGGCCACTCGTTCAGGGTCTTGATAAAGAAGTCTGACCGAGTTGTAGGTAGAATAGATTATTCAAGGTATGCTTAGGACTGATGAGATGGTCTTATTAGTCCCAAGCATACCCTGAATAATCTATTCTATATTGCTTGTCAGAGCTAATTCTTAGAGGAACGTCAGTGGCACAATCTCCATTGTGCCATTTTGTCGAGGAGCTGCTGGAGTCCCCAACAATACCAGGAAATGAGTTCCCTTTTACCTCCGAAGCCTGTGGGAAATGGATGAAAACTCATGAATCCAGTGCAGTTTTAAAAGACTTTACTAGCACAGGTTCTGATATACAATCCAAGAACAGGAAAAACTCTGGACTCTGGGTTCCTGGCTGGACCCTGGCCACGTGTAGGCCAAGATGAATTACTTCTGCTAGGAGAGCTAGCAGAAGCTCTTCTGTGTGTTTGTGTCCTGGATCATGCCCGACTGCTCCAGAGTTCACGTGTTGAAGCCTAACAGAGAACAGAGAACGGAGAGGACAGAGAGAGGAAAATGCCAAGGGAAGCCAAAATGGCAGAAAGGGCCTTCTCTCTTCTTTCAGCTTATTTTATAGATAGAAATCCGCCAAAACTTCCCAGCCTGGTCCATTGGCCCATCCTGGGCTGGGCTATCTAGAGATGAATACAGGTAAACAACTCTATTGAAATGCAGCACTTCAGGTGGACCTTTTGGCTTTGTAAGTGCCAGAGCTGATTCAATGCCTCCTAGCAGAGCTGGGAGGGGCTGCAAGCTAAGTATAGCTGGAGCTTAAAGTAGGGCATGTCATCCAACACCATTTGAGCCCACTAGTAAAAATAATGGACCGCATTCCCAACGCATGGAGATGTTACTGGTACCCACTTGAGCAAATCTATGAACAACAGGAAGACAAGTGATACAAGTGATATAGGAAAGTATCAGTATATTCCCACAGACCACACATTGTGCCCACACACTTGTGATTGTTTGGCCAATACTTAATTCTCTGAAATGTTTTGGGATACGTGGTACATCAGTATACCAGGCTTTCAGATATTGGGGAGAGCTAGCAGAAGCTCTTCTGTGTGTTTGTGTCCTGGATCATGGTTGACTGCTCCAGCAGCAATTCTGGGGTAGACCACTGGGCCTTCTGGAGGGGACTAAGGTTGGGGGAGGGGCCCCAGCTCCAGCTCCACAGAAGCCCGGTATGTTTAGTCACCGAGATCTGCATACCAGACTTGAAATCGGCTTTTCTCTTGGGCTGGACTCTGATGTTAGCTCAGAATTTTTTTTTTTGCTTTTTGGGTCACACCCGGCAATGCTCAGGGGTTACTCCTGGCTCTGCACTCAGGAATTACTCCTGGCAGTGCTCAGGGGACCATATGGGATGCTGGGCATTGAACCGGGGGTCGGCTGCGTGCAAGGCAAATGCCCTACTAGCTGGACTATCTCTCCGGCCCTAGCTCTGAGAATTCTTGACTCCCACAAATAGATTTCTGCGTGTCTGTTGATGTCTTGGGTGCAGGTGTGGTGTTGGTGGTTGAAGAGGCACAGAGCACTCTTTTGAAGGGGGCATTCCTTAGGAACCCCACTCTGTCGATGGCTTAGGGTCTCTGGGGCTTGCAGGTGGAAGATATGCATAAAGGAGCAGGCCAGAATTTTCTCTGTGATCTTGCTGTCTTGGGGGAGCTGGCAGCCTCTGGCCCCGCTTCCAGTGCTCTCTCGGATTGACCATTTAGGAGTGGTCATATTTGTGTGTGATAGTGTGAGAAAGAGGGCTTGTTTATACAATAACAGAAGTCTGGGGAATAGTCTGTAGTTAGGAAGGGTGTGTGTGTGTGGGGGGGGTTGTTTAGAGCCTGTTGATTGGCCCTTTCCCCCTTTTCCAGATTTAGTTTTGTTTGAGGGACAGAAAGAAAACAAACTTCTTTATTTTATTGTGGGGGCTGTCTACCCTCCTTTCCAAACACACAGTCCCGCTGTGTGCTGTTCTGGCCCCTGGTGTTAGGCACAGCCCTTGGGCTGTGGTGTGAAATGCTCCCTTGAAGCTGATCTGTCCTGACCATCCCCAGCTCGTACAATCACTGAGGAGATTGGGGCTCTGGGTGTGATAGTTTACCCAGAGGAAGAAATTATGCTCTTGGACCACCTGCAGATGCCAGACCATTGCTGGAAACTCTTAGTTCCTCTCTGTGACCGAGGGTTCTTGTGAGAAGGGGCCTGGTGGTATCTGGGATGCAGATTGCATATGGAGGCTTAGGCTGTTGTGCTTCAATTCTTCCTTTTCCCCAAGTGTTTGGATCAGACCCAGCATTGCTCAGGGCTTACTCCTGCCTCTGTGCTGAGGATCAGTCCTGGCTCTGTGCTCAGGGATCAGTCCTGGCTCTGTGCTCAGGGATCAGTCCTGGCTCTGTGCTCAGGGATCAGTCCTGGCTCTGTGCCCAGGGATCAGTCCTGGCTCTGTGCTCAGGGATCAGTCCTGGCTCTGTGCTCAGGGATCAGTCCTGGCTCTGTGCTCAGGGATCAGTCCTGGCTCTGTGCTCAGGATCAGTCCTGGCTCTGTGCTCAGGGATCAGTCCTGGCTCTGTGCTCAGGGATCACTCCTGGCTCTGTGCTCAGGGATCAGTCCTGGCTCTGTGCTCAGGGATCAGTCCTGGCTCTGTGCTCAGGGATCAGTCCTGGCTCTGTGCT
>JAJIBD010033443.1:0-26184 GCA_021461705.1 Cryptotis parvus | reverse complement strand
ATCAAGTGATATTTGGGTTTTGGTCATACAGTGTTCCAGCACCCATCCCTCCACCAGTGCCCATCTCCCACCACCAACGTCCCCGGTTCCCTCCCCCCTCCCCCAGTCCTCCTCCATGGCAGGTGCTTTATTTCTTTCCCTTTCTCTTTCTCTTTTCCTTTCCTCCAGACTATGGATTACAGAACATACATTAAAGGGTTGTCATGTGTATCTTTTCGCCTCTATTTAATGCTCAGTTCTAGGTTGGCATTAGTACCCTCGACAATTGATAGCACACTGTTCCTTTTTCTGTCTTACCTAGCTTTGACTCCCACGTTTGTGATAATTTCCACCTTTGACAAGACCTCCTGATATATGATTCACTTGACCTTGGATATTTGTATTATAACATGGACATATATATTTATGTCATGCAAATAAATGCAGTCATTCTGTATCTGTCTCTCTCCTTCTGGCTAATTTCACTCAACATAATCTTCTCCATGTCCATCCATTTATAGGCAAATTTCATAACTTCATTTTTCCAAACACCTGCATAGTATTCCATTGTGTAGATGTACCAAAGCTTCTTTATCCAGTCATCGATTTTCGGGCACTCTGGTTGCTTCCAGATTCTGGCTATTGTGAATAATGCTGCTATGAACATAAAAGTAGGTATGGTGTTTCCGCTGTGTATTTTTGGTTTCCCAGAGTAGATTCCCAGGAGTGGTATGGCTGGGTCAAATGGGAGTTCAATTTCTAGTCTTTGGAGGAATGTCCATATTGTTTCCAGAAAAGCTGTACCAGCCGGCATTCCCACCATCAATGGATGAGTGTCCCCTTTTCCCCACATCCACGCCAGCACTTGTTGTTCTTGCTCTTTTGAATATGCGCCAGTATCTGTAGTGTAAAATGATATCTCATTGTTGTTTTGATTTGCATCTCTCTGATGATTAGTGATGATGAGCATTTTTTCATATGTTTTTTGGCCATTCGAATTTCTTCCCCTTGCTGAAGTTTCTGTTCATTTCTTCTCCCCATTTTTTGATGGGGTTGTTTGTTTTCTTCTTGTAAAGTTGTACCAGTGCCTGATATATCCTGTATATTAACACAAATGGGTATTAGGTGAATATTCTTTCCCATTCTGTGGACTGCTTTTTGTATCTTAGTCACTGTTTCTTTTGAGGTGCAGAAGCTTTTTTAGTTTCATGTAGTCCCATATGTTTATCTTTTCTTCTAGTTGCTTTGTTAGTGATGTTTCACCTTTGAAGATGCCTTTAGCTTCAATGTCGTGGAGGGTTTTTCCTATATTTTCTTTAATGTACTTTATGGATTCAAGTCTGATATGGGAGATCTTTAATGCATTTTGATCTGATTTTTGTACATGGTATTAGACACAGGTACAAATTCATTTTTACATGTCGCTGCCCAGTTTTCCCAACACCACTTGTTGAAGAGGCTTTCCTTACTCCATTTTGGGTTCTTTGCACCTTTATCAAAGATTAAATGATCATGTGTTTGAGGTTGGGTGTCAGGATACTCAATTCTATTCCATAGGTCCACAGGTCTGTTTTTATTCCAATACCATGCTGTTTTAATTACTACTGCCTTGTAGTACAGTTTGAAGTTTGGAAAGGTGATGCCTCCCATCTTCTTTTTTCCCGAGGATTGCTTTAGCAATCCTTGGGGTTTATTGTTCCATACAAATTTCAGGAGTGTTTGGTCAATTTCTTTGAAGAATGTCATGGGTATCCTTATAGGGACTGCATTGAATCTGTACAGAGCTCTAGGGAGTATTACCATTTTGACAATGTTGATTCTCCCCATCCATGAGCAGGGAATATGTTTCCATGTCCTTGTGTCCTCTTTTACCTCTTGGAGCAGTGTCTTGTAGTTTTCTTACAGGTCCTTTACACACTTTGGGTGTTCCTTTGATGAGGGCAGTCTGGGCTGAAAAGTTACAAAAGCTGTACCCTTTTTGCTTTTTGGCCTTTTTTTTTGCCTTTCCGCTTTCTCCCTCTGCTCTACACCTCTTGGTTCTCTTCCCTGTTGGAACTTAGCACGTGGTGGCAGCCATCTTGGCCTAGGATTCTAAACCTACATATGGCGGACCCAGCCAGAAACCTAAAGTCTGGGGTTTTCCTATTGCTGGATTGTATACCAGAGCAATTGTGAGTAAAGCCTTTTTAAACTTTGCTGGATTCTCAGGTCTTTCTCCGTCCACCAGCCACCAATCCCCTGGGGCAGAAGGGGATCCCCTAAACCCTGCTCCCAGATTTTGTCAGGGTGCCCAGTATTCCCTGACACCCCTTACGCCTGACTGCCAGGAGTACTCCAGCACCTCGGTTGCTCCCTCCTGCCTGAAGGCCTCGGGAGGACTCCAGCAAAGGATCCAGAGGAGGAGCAACTAGCAGAAGGAAGATGGGTCACCTGCAGCATATGGGCCAGTGGAAACTGCTGAGCTGCCCAGAGGGAAGAGGGAGGTGCAGGTCACATGCTAGAAGCCCTTGGGGATGGATGAATCGGAGGTTTCCTGCAACAATAAACGCTCTGCTCTCTTCTGCTGCCCTGGTCTCTCTCCCACATAGGCATAGGCACTGGAACACCAACCTTCCAATGGAGAGATCGGAGTGCGTCAAAAGCATTGTAAGTGCCTGAACTCAGGCTCAGGTTCCCTCCAGCAGCCTTGCAGCTCATGGGAGACCACTTCCCATAGCATAACAAACACCTACAGGAAGCATTGACTGGGCCTAAGATAACTGAAGAGTCATTTAGATGTATCAGTTGCAATCCTTAGAATACCATGATAGTGGGGCCATTATAAATCAAATAGCCAGTGACTCAAAAGACAGTAGAATGACTCAAATAGTTATGAATGGGATGACTTTAGTATCACTGTATCACTGTCTTCCCGTTCATCATTGATTTGCTCGAGCGGGCCCCAGTAACATCTCCATATGTCCTGTCTCATGCTAGTAGAGCCCAAGGCATCTGCTTGCTCCAGGAACATAAAGAGCCTCAATGCATTCTGGAATGAGGTCTATAATTGCTACTGGTATTTGGCATATATATCAAATACAACACGGGTAGCTTGCCAGGCTCTGCCGTGCAGGTAGCATACTCTTGTAGGCATCTCTAAGTCCAGCAATTATTGATGAACCGTGAGGCCGCAAGCGGCGCGCGAGCTGGGCGCTGATAGGCTGGTCTGCTGGGTGGAGATCTGAAGAGAGAGAGAAGTCCGGATGTGGAAAATGGAGGCCCTCATGGAGTGGGGGTTCGTCTGGCTTGTTGCGAGGCTCTGCTGCAACAAGTCTACTCTGACTTTAGTAGAATTTATAAAATAATTCTGAGTATATTTAAATACTGAGATCTAAGATTACTAGAAAAATTGAATGGCTGTAAGACATGCACTATAATCTGATTATTTGATTTATTAGGTACTTAGAGAGGAATAAATGGTGTCAAAATATGCCTCTTGGACATTTCTCCAAGTAGAATGTACAGTGATCTTCTTTCTCATTCTCTAGATTATTAACTATAGAAAGAACAGATTAGTAACCGGTAGTCAAAAGCCACTTCTTTTTTAATTAATATTTTATTATACCACTGTGAGATATACAATTACAAAGTTGTTCATTTTGGAGGTTTTAGGCACACAGTGTTCCAGCACCCATCCATCCACGAGTGCCCATTTCCCACCACCAATGTCCCCAATTCCCTCCCCCTCCATAGCCTGCCTCTATGGCAGGTTCTTTATCTCTTTTCTCTCTTTCTCCTTCTCTCTCTATTTCTCTCTCCCTCTCTCTCTCTTTCTCTTTCTTCTCTTACATATTGTGGATTGTAATGTGTATCTTTCCCCCTGTACTTAACGCTCAGTTCTAGGTTTGTATTAGCCCTTTCGACAATTATTAACACATTGTTCCCTTCTCTGTCTTACCTAACCTCTGATTTCCACACGTTTGTGGTAATTTCCACCTTTGACAAGACCTCCTGATCCACATCTCGCCTGACCTTGGATTTTGGTATCATAATATGTGTGTATGTATATATACATGTATATGTCATGAAAATGAATGCAGTCATTCTATATCTTTTTCCTTCTTACTAATTTCACTCAACATGATCCTCTCCATGTCTATCCATTTATAGGAAAATTTCACAACTTCATTTTTCCTAACAGCTGCATAGTATTCCATTGTGTAGATGTACCAAAGTTTCTTTATCCGGTCATCAGTTCTCGGGCATACTGGTTGTTTCCAGATCTGGCTATTGTAAACAGTGCTGCTATGAAAATAAAAGTGCAGATGGTGTTTCACTGTGTGTTTTTGGCTTCCCAGGTTATATCCCGAGGAGTGGTATGGCTGGGTCAAATGGGAGCTCAATTTCTAGTCTTTGGAGGAATGTCCATATTGTTTTCCAGAACAGCTGTACCAGTTGACATTCCCACCAACTATGGATGAGAGTCCCCTTTTCCCTGCATCCATGCCAGCACTTGTTGTTCTTACCCTTTTGGACATGTGCCAGTTTCTGTGGTGTGAGATGATATCTAATTATTGTTTTGATTTGCATCTCTCTGATGATTATTGATGATCAGCATTTTTCATATGCCTTTTGGCCATTCGAATTTCTTGTCCAAGTTTCTGTTCCTTTCTTCTCCCCATTTTTTGGGGGTTGGCTGTTTTCTTCTTGTAAAGTTCTACCCGTTACTGATAGATCCTGGATATTAAACCTTTATCACATGGGTTTTGGGTGAATATTCTTTCCCATTCTGTGGACTGTCTTTGTGTCTTGGTAACTGTTTCTTTCAAGGTAAGAAGCCTTTTAGTTTTATGTAGTCCCATACGTTTATTTTTGCTTCTAGTTGAAAAACCACTTCTTAAAATAAAATAGAACTGTCAATGTCCATTAAAAATCAGTAGGGGGCCAGAGCAATAGCACAGTGTTTGCCTTGCATGCAGCTCACCCGGGTTCCATCCCTGCATCCCATATGGTCTCCGGAGCACCGCCAGGCGTAATTCCTGAGTGCAGAGCCAAGATTAACACCTGAGCATTGCTGGGTGTGACCCAGAAAGCAAAAATAAAAATAAAATCGGTAGGCCTTTACTGCACAACTAAAATTATCGAAAAGGGGCAAGAAGTTCAATAGACTGAGACAGACAGGTACTGGCACCTTGGTGGTGGGCATGGTCAAAAAACAAAGCAATCAAACATTTATGCTTTTGTAAATGTAAACTAAAGTTATCTCAAAAAAGCATAAAAAATTTAAAGTAGATACAATAAGACTGTCAGCTTTCAGAATGCCCTCACATTGAAAAAGAACTAAAACAATCGAATTAGATTGTCTCCCCAGATAATTATAGGCCCTTCTAAATGTGTGATTATGCATAACTACAGAACAAAATAATTTGCTTGAACATCTTTTTGTGGGAATACATTCTAAAGACAAAAGAGCCACATTAAAAATTCTTGAACTTTATTTAGTAATTTTATTGTGTGGTATTATTTGAAACTCATTTCTTGTATTGCTTGCAAAACAAATAACCAATGATCTTTTGATAGGAATAAAGATTTTCAGTGTAAGAAAAAATTCTAAACCAAGAATTTAAGTACAAATTATCTTCCTTAAGATATGCGATATGTTACATAGTTGTATTTCAATACCATAAATAATTTTATTTAATTATATTATAGTATTTATACATAGGTTTTTCTGACTCTTTACCACAATAGTTTATAAAAATAGTCACTCTATGGTGCTTAGATTAAATTATACTAATATTTTCAACTGTAAGACTGTTCTACTTATAGAGCTTGTTGGAAATAAGAAAATTTATCAATGAAACCTTAGCTAAAATTGTAGTACAGAAGGCCTGTAGAGGGAACTCTTACTTTCTATCACTCCTAGTTACTAGAAACAGTAGTCATCAGTTACCCCAAACAGGAAGTAGTTACAGATCTACCCTTCATTCTCAAACCTACCCTTCATTCTCAAACAGAAAGTGCAATGATCATTTCTACCAATGGAAAGACACAGCTCAGCCAACCACAAGTAATCACCTTAGCTCTTACTACCCTTCAATGAACTTTCTTTTTTCTTTTTAAGGTCACAGTGTTTGGAAGATCAAATGCGGTGCTGGAAGATCAAACCAAGGTCAACCATGTACAAAGCAAGAGCCCTAAGCCCTGTACTATTTTTCAGACCCTGTGAACTTTTATTTTTACCTTGCCTATGGTTTACATTCCTTGCCTTCCTATAATGTCTTCCATTTTGTACTCTCCACTTTGAGTACTTCTTTGCTTGCCAGATGAGATGGTGACCAATCTATGAATCACCTAACAATGCTAACTAGAACTTCAAGATCACTACATTTCAGTGTTTGTTGTAATAAAGAAACCATTGATCCAATCTGAGCCCTTGAACATCTTGGGTCAGAAACGAGGAAATTTTCAGTGATGAACATATCTCATTAAAAGGCCTCTTTTGCCAATGCTTCTTCTCCTTCTCCTTTTCCTCCTCCTCCTCCTCCTCCCTCCTCCTCCTCCTCCTTCTTCTTCTTCTTCTTCTTCTTCTCCTTCTCCTCCTCCTCCTCCTCCTCCTTCTTCTTCTTCTCCTTCTCCTTCTCCTTCTCTTACTCCTCCTCCTTTTCCTCCTCCTCCTCCTCCTTCTCCTTCTCCTCTTCCTCCTTTTCCTCCTCCTCCTTCTCCTTCTCTTCCTCCTTCTCCTCCTCCTCCTTCTCCTCCTCCTCCTCTTCCCCCTTCTCCTTCTTCTCCTCCTCCTCCTCCTCCTTCTCCTTCTCCTCCTCCTCCTTTTCCTTCTCCTTCTCCTCCTCCTTCTCCTCTGCTTCCTCTTCCTTCTCCTTCTCCTCCTCCTCCTTCTCCTTCTCCTTCTCCTTCTTCTCCTCCTCCTCCTTCTTCTTCTTCTCCTCCTCCTCCTTCTTCTTCTTCCTCTTCTTCTTCCTCTTCCTCTTCCTCTCCCTCTCCTTCCTCTTCCTCTTCCCTCTCCCTCCCTTCCCCTTTCCCTTCCCTCTCCTCCTCCTCCTCTTCTTCCTCCTCCTGCTCCTCCTTCTGCTTCTGCTTCTTCTGCTTCTGCTCCTTCTCCTTTCCTTCTCCTTCTCCTTCTCCTCCTTCTCCTCCTCCTCTGCCCCCAGCACCACCGCCGCCCTCGTCATCTTCTTTTCTTCTTCGTCTTCTTTGTCACCGTCGTCTTCTTTTCTTCTTCTTTTCTTCTTTTTCGTCTGCTGCTGCTTCTTCTTCTGCTGATTCTGCTGCTGCTTCTTTTTCTTCTTCTGCTGCTGCTGCTTCTGTGTCTTGTTCTGCTTCTTCTGATTCTTTCTGCTTCTTTCTGCTTCTGCTTCTTCTGCTTCTGCTTCCTCTTCTTCTTCCTCTTCTTCCTTTTCTTCCTCTTCCTCTTCCTTCTCCTCCTCCTTCTCTTCCTTCTATCTTTCCTCCTCTCTCTTTCTCTCTCTCCCTTCTCTTTCACATTGTGGCTTGCAATAGGTACATTTAGGGGTTATAATGTACATCCCTTTGCCTACATCAAATGCTTAGTCCTACTCTGGTGTTACCATCTCCAACAATTATTAGCACATTGTCCCTTCTCTGTCTTACCTAACCTCAGACTCTCACACACTTGTTGTAGTTTCCAACCTTGGTAAGACCTGCTGGTCCATGTTTTGCATGTAGACATGCAGTTTTAAGATGAAATCTTCCTAAGTCATTCTCAGTATTGAAGCATCTGAAAGAACTTTAGGTTTACATTAGGTGATTGGGTTTATAAGAATTAGCATTCATTGTTTGGTGAATCAAATCAATGATCACTTAAAAGGGAGACATTTGAGTCAATGCACATACTAATTTGCCTCACAGAGAATTAGTCTTCAGCCTGCATACCTTTTCCTATTTTCTTGTCCGACTCCAAATTTCAGGGTGAGGTATCCAAGAGAAAAGACTGCCTGAGCTTGAGCAGGCTGTGTTCTACCCCATCTGCTCAAAAGTTCTAACTACAGCCAGATGGGTTTTCAATGGACCCTGTGTCCTACTCCCTGTCCAAGAATATGCAAAACATTCAGCAACATGCTTGGGCAAAGAGAGGACAAGTAAACAGATCTCAAAGGCTTGTTTGCATCAGATTTCAAAGACCACAGCTTCTCATTGTATATCCTGCCCTTTCAGTGCCTTCTAGTACTTCAAGGGAGTCCATCCAACCATCATATAGAAAGATCTTGTCTGAGACATAATCGTACCTACTCCCTTAACTTGTTGTCACATGTTTTTAACCTTCCTTGGTTTGTAGGAAATTCCAATGTGTTTTTGGTGGTGCTTCTAGACTTTGAATAACCTGGAGGCTTTGCCCTAAAGGAAGGAAGGAAGTGTATTTCTACAGCAAAAAAAAATTCCTCCAGAAATAGTCTGACTAGAGAATTTCCTTGCTAGGATAGTTGTCTTAACCAAAGCTCAACCCAAGTTTCTCATTGAAAGGGACACAATTTCCAACAAGTATGTAAATATTAATACATGACATGTACCCTCTCAGAAGCAAGAGGGAAATAAGGGGGAACGGAGTCCTCAAACCAAGATTAAGTAATTCTGACTTAAGTTGCCCTGGGACCTTCCAATGACCATGGTAAACACATAGACATAGAGCAATGAATCAAAAGGCTCATCTTACTGGCATAAGATGAATAATAGAATGATTACCATCAGGGTCCATGTTCCTCTACTACCTGGAAGCTCATTGCAGTCATCAGTCAAGTTTGCTCTTAAGAACCAAAGCAAAGAACGGTGACTCCTGCTCTACAGTCCCCTGAAGTAGGGTTGTGGTCACCCCACATAGTCATTCTCCACAAGGACACTGACTCCATGCAGAGGGATTTTGAGAAGTAAAATAATCACTTCTTACCCAGAGAAGCATAAGCCTATAAATATTTCAATGTTTCAAATTACTTTCCCCCTCACCCCAGCTATGTATTTACTTTACCGCTCTTGGGGATAGAGGGACTTCATCCCATGCCTGCCCCTCCTCACTGTGATACAAAATGGGGAGTTGAGGCAGTAACCAACCTGTCCTAGGCCCCACTGAACCAGCATCCTGCTCTCCCTTAGGAAATGCACAGCAATCTAGAACAATTCCATGACACTTGATATCCACAGGTAAACCACAGAGCTAGTATTTTTGCCCAGAAGTCAGGAGGGAAGTTATTAGCTAATTAAGATTAAACCCATTGGTCATTTTAAATCTCACTTACATGGGCTGTAACAAGCTAGAGAAAAAAAGAGTTAAGGGTGGGAATTAAGTTTAATTAGGCAATTAGATTTATAATTATTTTATAATTATTTAGTCCTGATTGATTAGTAAATTAAATCAATGATGACTTATAAATGCAGACACTGTGTAGGCCAGTGTTCAGAACAGCTGACAGCTTAGACACCTAGAGAAAGACGACAGCCCAGATAACACAAACCTTTCACTGAGGGAGTACTGAGTAGCAGTGAGCAGAGGCCAAGAGCTGCAAGCAGAGCAGAGCCACGGAAGCCTTACACACCCACTCCCTCTCCAGCCTAGCTTAGAGCTATTTAATATGGTCTTTGTGGGAAAGGGGTTCAGGAGCCCCAAGGCCCCTCTCTGCCAATGAGGCTGAGGACTCATTGCTACTCTAGCTCTCTGATGGTGCTTGAGGGCCAGCCACTGCCATATAAGCATCTTACACAGTGTTGTTAGGAGACCATCTGGTGCTGGGGATCAAACTGGTCTGGGCCACATAAAGTTTTGCCCCTTACCCTCTGTACTGTCTTTCTGGATCTTTGATGTTTTCTTAATTCCAGAAAAATATTGCAATCTTTTTAAATTCTGAAAATCTCTTGCTAGAAAAATTTGGGTTTTTTTTTTTTCAGCCTAAGTGATGGCCTCGGGAAGCATATGGAGATTCAAATCAGGATCAGCCACATGCAAAACAAACCACCCTAACTCAAACCTGGGATCTGCCTTCCTGAAATCAACCACCACAAGTTTCTAAATAGCCCTTTGCCTCTTCTGCTGAGTGACAGACACACTGGTGTCACCCTGGCCTCCTCCTTGCTGCCCAAGACAGGCCAGAGGGAGCTGTGGGCACTCTCCCTTAGAGGAGAAAGCCTGCAATTTAGATGATCAAAAAAAATGGAACATAATGGATGGCTAGTGAAAGCACTCCCCTTTTTCTGTAATACAGTTTTCAGAAATGGCAATGTTTCAAAGTGCAAAGTCTGAAGTCTTTTCTTCTTAACAGAATTCCATAAAAAATGTGCTTATTTGACATAAATAGAATCACATATTAAGAGACTGAAATTAAGACTTTATGAAATGGTGAAATTTTGACAATATACCACTTTAACGCTCTAAATATTAACTTAAAAAAAAGAAATCCCCTAAATTGCTCTCTGAAACAAAAACATTCTCAAACATACCAATGTATGTAGTTATATTACTTATAACAATGAAATATCTATTTTGTCTATATATAATATACCTCAGTTCCTTTGGGCTTCTCTCCATTATGATTATTTGGTAAAATAGTCTATAGTGACCCACCAGAAAAGAGTGATTATGGAGCTCAGGAGATGGCTCATGCAGGAGCCCTGGGTTCAATCCCCAGCCCACACGGTCCCCTGAGCACTGCCAAAAGTGACTCCCAAGCATAGAACCAGGAGTGGTCCTGACATCCTAAACACGAAACCAAGAAACACATGAACTTCAGCACTGGTTACCTCCATCGAACCCTTCCCTCGCTGTGTACTCATTACCTAGTGACTGTGGGCTAGAAGACAGTGGGCAAATCACTGATACACGGTGTTCATCCCCTGGGGCCAAAATCACAAAGTACACCCAACAGGAAATTATTGTCCACAGTTTTGTAGGGCAGGGGACTTAAAACATGGTGTCTGCAAGGTAGGCCTTCTCTAAAAAATTGGGGCAATGGGGAGTGCTAACCCCAAATTCCATGAGCACATCATGTGTCTTGTCATCTCTGTCTCTGTCACCTCATGTCATCTTAGAAGGACTCCAATGCTCTTGGGTTGGGGCTTTCCCTATGACTTTATCTTCACCAATTGCACCTGCACCAATCTTGTTCAGAAATACGGCTATATCCTGAGAGATGTGGCTTAGGACCTCAACGTATGAATTCTTCAGGAACACACTTCAATCCATAAAACTCCATCAAAGAGGTCAATGCCTAGTGCAAAAGATAGTGCAGAGGAAAATTATATTCCAGGGGCCAGGAGGTAGTTCAGGGGTTAGAAGTTTGCCTTCAAATAGGAGGTCACAGTTCCATCCCTTCAGCAAAGGCTGAGCACAGGGTTGTAGCTCTGCTACCCATGATTCTGGTGCACAAATGACTTCTGGCTGCACCATAACTAAAGACTGCTAACTCCAGTGAATTCTGTGCAAGCACCGCAACAAAAGGAGTATGGCCCTGCTTAAGTACAATAGCTGAGTGTTCAAGCACTACAACTAAATGTGTGAGTACTACCACCAACCATATGCGCAAGCCATGATTATCACAATAGCAACCACACCGAAGGAAGGGACGTTAGATTAAAATGAAGAGTAGAGTACAGATGAAATTCACAAGGCACACTAACTGAATATATCAACCACAAATGATAATTTGTATAGAAATGGGTCAGCATATAAAATGAGTACAACTATATCAATACATATTCCAAATATAGAAACCAAGAATAATTGTGGCTCTGTGGTATGATTGTAAAATAGTCTTTCAATTGGCTTACTCATACTAGCTGATGACTCCTTATCTATATATTTCTGACAATAACTATAAAAATGAAGGTTGCCTTGGATCGACAACATTCAATATAAAATCAATCCAAAAAACATGAATGATGTCGATGTAAAGAAGAGAGTGTGTATATCATGCTAATTCAGTTTTGAAAGAAACAGAGAGAAAGAAAGAAAGAAAGAAACAAACAAACAGAGAGAGAGAGAGAGAAAGAAAGAAAGAAAGAAAGAAAGAAAGAAAGAAAGAAAGAAAGAAAGAAAGAAAGAAAGAAAGAAAGAAAGAAAGAAAGAAAGAAAGAAAGAAAGAAAGAAAGAAAGAAAGAAAGAAAGAAAGAAAGAAAAAGAAAGAAAGAAAGAAAGAAAGAAAGAAAGAAAGAAAGAAAGAAAGAAAGAAAGAAAGAAAGAAAGAAAGAAAGAAAGAAAGAAAGAAAGAAAGAAAGAAAGAAAGAAAGAAAGAAAGAAAGAAAGAAGACAGCAACATTCTGAAAGCTATAGCATGTGGAACATGGCTCGCTGCTTTAGTGTTGTTGCTATTCTTCTCCAATACAGACTGACATAGAAGTCTCAACTTGTACCCAAACCAGGTAACTCACTTATTTTTCACATCTGTCCCTAGATACAGAGGCTGTGTGTCTGTGACTTCTGAACTTAACTTGGCACTGATGTAGAAGAATAAACTTGACTCAGCCCCATTTAGGGCTGTTCCGTGCAGAGCAACTTGATGTCCTCTAATACTTTATCTGCAGGAGCACTAAGGAACACCATAATCCAACATGTTTGGAAGAAGAGAGATTTGGATTTCTTAAAGATCCACAATTACTGATTTTTTTTTTCTGAACTAAGAATACTCTTAGTTTTCTGTGGAGGACTAGAAAGGAATTAAATATTTCATGAATCGGTTGAGACAAAACTAAAGGTTGGCTTATTAGGGAAATGGAGTAAGAATCAGTGAACCAAGCAAAAGGACAGAAGAATTGTATTCTCTTTATGTAAACCTTCTTAAGCAGAGCCTTGAGGTCATCCATCACTGACACAGTGGTTGGGTGAGTAGGTGGTGGTGGGGAGAACATTAAAGAGTTGCAGAAGCCAGACACAATCTGGATAGTTAGCAGCTTTCCCCCTGAGATTGGTGCCATTTTTCTTATAGCCTTATTTATCAACCTTGTAAGGACAAAGAAAAAAACACAGAAGAAACAGCACTTCCTAGCTTCAGAAAATCTAAAGAAGCTAATTATTTAGATACCCATAGGGAGATATAAAAGAGCCAGGAGACCAGATTTGATTTGAGTTTTCCCCCTCTGGTACAGAAAGGGAAAAGACGCCACTGCTCAGGGAGCCCCAAATAGTTTCTGTGTTTGGATTCTTTCTGTGCTCTGGTTTCATAAAAGAACCCCCTTCCCTCAAAAAATTATAATAAATCAAAAAGAAGGACAGAAGGGGAGATGAGAATAGAGTGTTGAAGTTCTTCCTTTTGCTTGCTTTCTCTCTCCTTGTCTTCTTCCAAATGTTTCTCAAAGGAATCAAAAGTAAACCAGTGATCAGCTTCACAATAGCTGTAAGAGAAGCTTAGCTCTTTCTGCTTGTGTCCCAAGCCACTGAGTGAAGCCAAGAATGAGACTGCCTGTAATGCAGCCAAGAGTAGACCTTAGGAAGGAGGGCAGGTGATTTTCCATACCAGTTTTCACAGCACTAAGCAATGCACTAAAATGATGCAGAGACCAGCAATTCTGTGGCACGACATTGAAGAAGACTGAGCTAATGTAATAAACCCTGCTCCCTGCAACTCAGATGAAAGTTACTCCCATAATACTGGAAGGCTCCTTTTCTATGAAGACATCCTAAAATATTTAATGTAATTTACCAAAGATGTAATGTACCATATTCTCAGAATCTTTGTCATTGCCATTCCATTTGTTTTCTCTCCAAGACAACACAATCTGCCTAAAATAGCTCTCTTGAGCCCCTGAAATTCTGTTACAAATTCCAGAGACTCGTTAGAGAAGTAGAAATCAAACTGGAATGCTTTTTGTATACAGTTTCCCAGAGGTGTTGAAGAACGGTGCTCTAGGAACAAGACACATGCAGAAAGAGATTATCATAGTTCATTATAAATGCATGGCTAATGAGAACAGAGTTCTACAAGGAGGAAAAAGAGTAACTTTATTACCAACATCTTAGATCAATGAGTCAAGAGAGGAGAGTGAGAGACACACAGGAGAGAGAGAGAGAGAGAGAGAGAGAGAGAGAGAGATATGCCTTTCTTATATAAGAGGATACTAAGGCTTATAACTCAAAATCCGCAACAAAATGCCATCTAAAAAAGGCCATTTGAGCACTAACTAACTTTTATATACCACAAAACTTCAGTGGCATGCTAAGCGTGACAGTGCCAAGGACTCTTAATGAGGAATATGATAACAATCCAAGTGAGGTAAAAGTTTAACATGCAGCAGCTAGGTAGCAAGAGAAAGGTCTTCAGAAATTCAAATAAATGTCTGCAGAGGTCAGGCAAAGGGGAATACATGGGAAAATAGTGCCTGCGGTAAGAGGAGAGCTAGAAATTAGATGTTCTGCTAACAATGGGTATATTCAGTCATAAAAGGAGAGAGAAACAGCAAGCTGTTATTAAACAACAGGGTGAAGTAAAAAGGTTGTTTACAACCTCTGTGAATAACACTGGCTCTTTCTTTCTTTCTTTCTTTCTTTCTTTCTTTCTTTCTTTCTTTCTTTCTTTTTCTTTCTTTCTTTCTTTCTTTCTTTCTTTCTTTCTTTCTTTCTTTCTTTCTTTCTTTCTTTCTTTCTTTCTTTCTTTCTTTCTTTCTTTCTTTCTTTCTTTCTTTCTTTCTTTCTTTCTTTCTTTCTTTCTTTCTTTCTTTCTTTCTTTCTTTCTTTCTTTCTTTCTTGGATGTAAATGTCACACACAGCCATGCTCAGGGTTTACTCCTGGCTGTCAGCTCAGGGATTGCTCCTGGTATATGTGGGAACATATGGGGTGCTGGGGTTTGAACCCAGGTCAGCTACATGCAAGGCCAGGGCTCTGCCCATAGTACTAATGCTCCAGCCCTACACTGACTCTTTCTTACTTCTTAGGTGTAAAATTAATCTAATTTAAAATTATTACTTGGATAGAATCTTTGAGGAAAAAGCTGCTGATTGAGTGCTTATGCTCAGTACTTAGATTTAGCCTCAAATCAAATATATTTGCTGAGTATGCCACCCGCGGCAGAGCCTGGCAAGCTACCCATGTCATATTTGATATGCCAAATACCAGTAACAATTATAGACCTCATTCCCATGACCTGATGGAATGGTTTGAGGCTCTTTTGTTCCTGGAGCAATCAGATGCCCTTGGGCTCTACTAGCATGAGTCAGGACATATGGAGATGTTACTGGTGCCCGCTCGAGCAAATCGATGATGAATGGGAAGACAGTGATACAGTGATAAACCAGCTGTTCTTGGCCTTCAGAAGTGCTTTCCTGAAACTGGACTCAGGCTAGACCTGCAAGACCCACTGCTATAAGAATTGTGAAAAGTTCATCACACTTATATTTCCAGGACAGTGATCATCCATGGCCTCATGCTGTTCTCTCTTCACACAAATCCAGCATAGGAAAGCCTTTCAGAACTCCCTTTAGGAATAGGAACAAACTAGGACTTGGCGACACTCAATTCTGTGATTATTCATTCTCTCACTATCTTAGTCCCTCAAAATCTGGGTACCAAATTTATAGGGCTTTTTATTCTTCTTCCTATTGCCAGTAATATCTGGTGTGTTTCTGGTGAGAAATATATGCCTGGAAGCTGGAGAGATAGTACATTGGGTAAGGTGCTTTGCCGCCAACCTGGGTTTGATCCCCTGTACTCCAGGTGGATTCCAGAGCCCAGCCAGGAATAAACAGACATAAGTAAGCCTTAAATATAGCCAGTTCATATATACATATATATGGACATATATATTATATCTATAATATATATATATTATATTATGTATATATATCTGACTGTGCAAAAGTTGTTTTCTTTTTTAACTTGGACTGTCTTTTCCAACCTATTTAGAATGACCATGAAGACATGGAAGTTCTGAGAAACTGAAAAAGACATTTAGCAATGATGACTAAATGAACTAAATGAGGTGTTTAAATAATATACCTCCCGCACGGCAAGCCTAGCAAGCTGCTCGTGTTGTATTTGACATGCCAAATGCCAGTAACAATTATATTAGGTCATTCCCATGACCTAATATAATGGTTTGAGGCTCTTTTATGTTCCTGTAGCAAGCCAATGCCCTTTGCTCTACTGGCATGAGACAGGACATATGGAGATATTACTGGTGCCCGCTCTAGCAAATAGATGATTAACGGGAAGATCGTGATCGTGATCGTGACTAAATGAAATGTACATAACCTTCTGTCTAAAATCCTGGAACCAAAAAGCAATAAGTAAGAAAACTACTGTGACGATATGCGTAGGATAGTGGCTATGATTCATACTTCTATGGAATGTTTATAATGTACGTTTATAATTCCCTCAGTTGGGTGTGGATGGGACCAAGGACAGGTGTCAATCCAATAAGATATACAAAAATGGCAGGATATGGTCTAACGACCATTTTATTAAATACAAATTCATCTTGCTAACAAAGAGTCTTGCTATTTGCTGATGGGAAGAAGAATGAAATACAGTCAGTGGATAGATTGGAGAAGCCATGTTGCAAGGGTCTGTAGGAAACCTCCAGCAAGACTCCAAAATTCTTAACTCTTCAACTGCAGGAAATGAATTCTCACAGCCATTTAAGGGTGCTTGATGGTAGATCTGGAAGACACAACTAAGTCTCTGATGAGATCAGAGCTCTATCATGCCCAAACATCCAAACTAAGATACTGTGGGACTTTGCTTGGTTTGTTTTTAATAGGCATTGAACCCAGGTCTTATTTATGCAAGGCAAACATTTCACCACTGACATCTCCAGCTCAGAGAATGTGTTTCTTAAAGTCTCCATTGGGAATATGAGTAATTGATTACTTAGAAACAATAAAAAGTCGAAAAAGTATAAGAGCCCAAATAAAGCACATACCTTAGTTAAAAGTTCTGTTCCAAGGGGCTAATAATAGTCGAGGGTACTAATGCCAACCTAGAACTGAGCATTAAATAGAGGCAAAAGGATACACATGACAACCTTTTAATGTATGTTCTGTAATCCATAGTCTGGAAGGGAAGGAAAAGAGAAAGAGAGAGAAAGGGAAAGAAATAAAGAACCTGCCATGGAGCAGGGCTGGGGAAGGGGGAGGGAACAGGGGATGTTGGTGGTGGGAGATGGGCACTGGTGGAGGGACGGGTGCTAAAACACTGTATGACCAAAACCCAAACATGAACTTTTTAATTGTATATCTTTTTTATTTGTATATCTCACGGTGGTATAATAAAATACTTAAAAAAAATAAAAAAAAATAAAAGTTCTGTTCCAATATCACTACATTGTATTTAATGAATATGCCATAGTTATGTAAGATGTAAAATTAGGGAACAATAGGTGGAAGATATACAAAACCTCTTTATTATCTTCACAACTATTCTATAAATCTAAAATAATTCCAAAATAAAAATCATTAGTTCTTTTTGTTAAGTCACAAGAGAAAAGGATAAAGTATAAGTGGATAAATAGAAAATACTTTACCAGGGCGGAGCGATAGCCCAGCGGGTAGGGCGTTGCCTTGTACACAGCCAGCCCATGCCGGCCTGGGTTCGATCCCCGGCATCCCATATGGTCCCCGAGCACCGCCAGGAGTAATTCCTGGGTGCAGAGCCAGGAGTAACACCTGAGCATCGCCGGGTGTGACCCGAAAAGCAAAAAAAAAGAAAATACTTTACCAGTTGGTAGAATGTTTTTTCCCAATTGACCTTGCCAACCTTCCTTTTTCTTTTAGAAGTTTGTTTTTAAAGACGATATATAAAGAATCCACACATTTTTAAGTAACCAACTCAATAATTTTCTTACAATTATAGATTAAGAGTCTTTCTATTAGCAAATGGTAAGAAGCATGGTATAAGGTCAGTGGGTATATTGGATAAACCAATTATAAATGAATAACTAGAGTACTAACGTCACCCCAACGCATCGTTATCATTGTTATTGTTTCACATGAGAAACTACAGCCTAACCTCCAACTCCAAACACTAATAATGTCTTCTATTTTTATCAGCGAACAGAAATTCCTTTCTTTTTTACTTGAATTGATAAACTCCAACCCGGGGAGAGGTTTACCATATTAAAAAAAAAGGAAGGAAGTACAAATGTAACCAATGTAAAAAATCAGAAAAAACAGCACTGCCACAGTTCCCACTAAATAAAGGAACTAAAAGAATGGTGTTATGTTGACTGGTACAACCTTTTTGGAAAACGATATGGACATTCCTCCAAAAACTAGAAATTGAGCTCCCATTTGACCCAGCCATACCACTCCTGGGAATATACCATGGGAGGTCAAAAACACACAGTAGAAACACCATCTGCATTTTTATGTTCATAGAAGCACCATTCACAATAACCAGAATCTGGAAACAACAAGAGTGCCCCAGAACAGAAGACTGAATAAAGAAATTGTGGTACATCTATACAATAGAATAGTATGCAGCTGTTAGGAAAAATCAAGCCATGAAATTTGCCTATAAACAGATGGACATGGAGAGGATCATGCTGAGTGAAATTAGTCAGAGGGAAAAGGACAGATATAGAATGACTGCATTTATTTGTGGGATATAAAAAAATAGTATGATACCAATATCCAAGGTCAGGCAAAGTATGGATCAGGAGGTCTTGTCAGTAGGTGGAATCTACCCCAAGTGTGTGGGAGTCAGAGGTTAGGTAAAACAGAGAAGTGAACAATGTGCTAATGATTTTTGGAAACATAATACCAGCCTAGAACTGAGCATTGAATATAGGCAAAGGAATATATATATATGTATATATATATATGTGTGTATATATATATAGTGATAACCTCTAAATGTATGTATTGCAAGCTGCAATGTGTAAGAGAAGGAAGAGAGAGACAGAGAGACGGAAGAGAGGGCAAAAGTGCCTACCATATAGGCAGGATGGTGGAGGGGGAGGGAATCAGGGGGCATTGGTGTTGGGAAATGGGCACTGGTGGAGGGATGGGTGCTGGAACACTGTATGACTAAAAACCAAACATGAATATCTTTGTAATTGTATAACTCTTGGTGGTATAATAAATTTTTTTTAAAAAAGAATGGTATTCAAATCTTAAAGTTAGGGGCCAGAGCAATAAATAGCATAGTGGGTAGGGCACTTGCCTTGCATGCACTGACCCAGTTTCAACTCTGGCATCCCGTACGGTTCCCCTGAGCACCACCAGGTTTAATTCCTGAGTGCAAAGCCAGAAGTAACCCCTGAGCATTGTAGGATGTGATCCAAAAAGCAAAAAAAAAAAAAACTTAAAGTTAATGTATGGCAGTGGCAGGCAAACCTGGGGCAAGTTGAGTTTAAGAGCAGGCAGGGTTTGGCCGGAAAAAAAAAAAGCTAAACTAAACAAAGAGGCTTTTCTGGAATGTAAACTCAAATAAAAGAGCGCATGCTTAGCAAATATGAGGTCCTGAATTTGATCCCTAGCACACATGCCTCCCTATACTGCTCGGTATGGCCCTCATGGCCACCAAGCTCTGTTTGGATGCTCTTGAGAGCCTCAATCACCAACTCTTGCACCCTTTATCTCCAGCCTGATCATCACCAGGAGTGCCCCAGAGATCTCAACCGCCTCTGAAAGTAGACCCTACTTTAAATTAAGAAGAAAAGAGAAGGTTGGAGCCTCACACCCTAGCAGGTACAGAGCATGCACTGCGAGGTTGGCAGAAAACCCAACAGGCAATGGATGCCCTGACTAACTTACTATGTCTTGAGACTCACAAGGTGCTTCTTTCTTTAAGGGAAGTGGTTAGCTTGCTAGCAGTCATATATTGATTACAGGGGTGAGATTGGTAAGTCTGCCATGAAACAGCTCCTTGGTATTGTCTCTCAGTGCCCTCCTAGTTCAGTTATTTGTTTGGGAAAAATAGAGCTTTCTTCAGAACTTGAACTCAGAGTCTGTCATTATGGGACATTATGACTTCCAAGATGGCACTCACTGGTGGTTTGACCTGTTCACACCTGTTTCCCATCTCATGATGTAGGTATAGAGGTCTATGGTTGGGGTGCTGGGAATTTACTGCAAGCAACAAGCAAACAAACAAACAAACAAAAATACCCTCTGCTCCCCAGGGTGAATTCTACCCATTTGAGGTCTCTTTCCTCTTACAGCTGTAGCTCTATGCTGATTTCTTTCCCTTTATTTTTGTTTTTTGGGGTCACATCCAGCAATGCTCAGGGATCACTCCTGGCTCTGCACTCAGGAATCATTCATCACACCTAGCGATGCTTGGGAGACCATATGGGATGCCAGGGTATACCATGTACAAGGAAATCACCTTACCTGTTGTGCTATCACTCTGGCCCCTATGCTGATTTCTGTCTTAGCATAACCAGCTTCCTCTCCATCTCCAATCCATTGGGTACTGGCCTGCTGGCCCTTTCTATGAAAGTGTTGATCCTAGGGTTTCAGTTAAGTTTCTCTGTAGATTAATCCAAGTTTTGGTGTAGGTTTACAGTAATTACAGGAAGAAGTAGACACAAGTTCTTTATCAGTCATCTTTTCTCCTGCACTGCTGGAGACATTGTTCCGCAATATTGTCTTGGAGTTTTGGGATTCCCCTTCTAAAATGAAGATAAGGGCTGGAACAAAAGTACAAAAGGTGGGGTGCTTACCCTGCATGAGGCTGACCTAGGTTCAACCCCAGCACATCATATGGTCCCCGAGCCCTATCAGGAGTGATCCCTAAGCACAGAGCCAGGAGTAAGACCAAAACAATGCCATATTTGGCCCAAAAACAAAAACAAATCCAATATGATGTGCTAAAATAATATTTAATAGTATTTTAATTACTTTTTTTTAATTTAGGGGGCCTCAAAAGAGGCACTCAGGGGCTGGATGCTCTTTCTTGAATTCTTAGGCAACAGAAATGGTGGCTTTATGCAAGAGCCTAAGGATGCATTGGTGCTTGGACCCAGAGGTTCCAGGGTTCCTGGGTTCCTGGGTTACCTTTCTGGGTTGGGGGGGGTGTTTTCAGAGTTGAACCTGATGGTTCCAGGGCTCCAAATGCGGTTGGTTACACGCAAGGTATATGCCTTAACCTCTATATTACTCTCTGACCCTTTATTTGATTCTTTATTTCTTTTTTATTTGTTTATTTTTTGCTTTTTTTTTGAGCAACCCAGTGATGCTCAGGGGTTGCTCCTGGCTCTGCACTCAAAAATTACTCCTGGGAATCAAACCCACGTTGGCCACACACAAGGCAAATGCCCAACCCACTGTACTATCCCACTGACCCCAACTTCTTTCTTTATTTTTGAATTAAAATACTTTAATTGTTTTATTTGATTTTGGCTTTGGGGCCTTTCCCCATGGTACTCAGGGATTACTCCTGGCTCTGTATTCAAGGATCACTCCTGGCAGGGACTCACAAGGAATGCTGGGGAGAGAAACCAGGTCAGTTATGTAAGGCAAGTGACTTACCTGCTGTACTGTTTGTCTGGCCCCAAAGAATAGTTTGTATTTAGGAAGTATGAAAGAGGAAAAGAAATATGGAAAAAAAATCTTCATTAAGTAAAAGAAAGGAATTCCAAGGATGAATGCAGTTGATTCCAAAGTGAAATGCTGGAACATTTAATGCCCAATACCTAAGTTCAATTTCTCACACAATATTCATTTCTTTATCTTAGTAGCCTCAATTTGTTCACCTCCAAAATGAGCACAGTCACCTAAGGGAACAAACATGGGGTTGGGGGTGGGAGGGAAACGAGGGTCTCTGGTGGTGGTAAGGCACACTGGTGGTGGAACTGGTGTTGAACTATGAATCTTTCTAACAACTGTATTGTGAAAAACTTTGCACTTTGTAAATCAGTGTTTAAATGAAGTAAAAAATAAAGTAAATAGAGATCCAATTTTTTAATGACCACAATTTCATATTTTTTAAACTATAATTAGTGATTTGAGGATAGTTTCTGTCTGCAAGGGAAAATACTTCAAATAATTGTATTGACTCTACAATGAAAAAAGTTACAAAAAATTTAAATACTTAGTTCTTTAAGATTTTTTTATTTAAATTCACTATTGTATTATTCTGTTCATAAGTGTAGCAAATTTTACCCAAAACAGTCTTTGAAAACATTTGGTTCTATATACAAATTTAATTAGATTTCATTAAACATGTTGCATTACATATTTAACTTTAATATATTCTATTAAATTTGTTGTATTTCCTTTTAGTGGTTCAGTTGTTTGACTTACATTAAATCAAATGTATTTAAATAACTAAAAATGGAATAAATTGAAATTATAAATATGATGAACCTTATGTACTTGTGAATGTTCCCAAGATACATACCAGCTTGGAAAGATTGTAACTTAAAATGAGAATGTGTAGGAGAGAAAAAATAAACTTTCCTCTACCCTTCTGAGTTCTTAGCTGAAACCCTTATAATGAAAAACAGTAAGGAGGGAAAAAAAACAGAAGTTTAAGGACCACATCCTGTGGTGCTCAGGGACTCTCAACTCTATGTTGGGGGTCAGTCCCTGGAGTGTTTAGGGGAACTATGCGATGCCAGACATTGAGTCCAGGACTTCATATCTGTATTAAAGACTGTGCTCAGCCTGGCGAGCCATCTCTTCATCCTAGATACTTACTGACATTAGCACATTGTGTACACGGGAGACGCAGAGAAAAGGAGTTACGCTCTGAGGTGGGCTGGAATTCAGCAAATACACCATCGAGGAGACAATGGAGACACAGATGTCATCAGAGAGCGAAGTGGTTTTAGCAAAGATAAATATGCCCTTTGTAGGAAGAGTCAGAGTAAGAAGTTGGTGGCAGTGTCTGCAGTGGTACCAGCTTCAAGTGTCCTGTCCTTTAGCAAGAACTAACTTTCCCCCTTAGGCGAGGAAACTTCTAGTGAAGGGTAGAATTGTCATAATTAAATTACGACAATTTAATTCCTTTTAAAGGATGTTTTTGGGATAGAAGGGGAGTTCAGAGAAAGCTTTACCCTGCATGCACTATTATTCAAGTGCCTACAGCTCATACATCAGTTTTTCCAAACAGCAGATTTTGGGGTGACATATCTTGAACTCTTGCAGATGAATTTGGAGTGTCATAGTCTTCTACCCACCAGTATCTAATTGAATTATTCATGATCACATTTTAAATGGGCGTTATCAATTACTTTAGAAGAAAAATGCCTTAAAAATAACAGATTTGTTGGGGGCAGGGAAATAATACAGTGGATTGTGTGCTTGTCTTTGCACATGGCCTACCTGGGTTCAGTTCTTGGGTCTCCATATGGTCTCCTGAGCAAGCCAGGAGTAATCACTGAGCACAGAACCAGGAATAAGTTTTGGGCACAGTTAGGTGTAGCCCCCCAAAGAAAATTTTTAAATACCATGGGGTTGTTACTCTAAATATCTCTGCAACTAATTATCACTCCGTTTGGGTGTGGAAACGTACCTCTATAGTAGGAAACTGTTGTTTTTTGGATGGGTCACATTTCACTGTAGTCTAGCCCTTGCTTTCTCAGCCCGCTACAATAGCTTAAGAACCAGATGAGGTTGGCAAAATAAATTAAAACTCTTACTTGTAGGCCAAAGGAACTACACAACCTAACGTGTAATTGCCAGGAAGGGCCCATGTTTCTGAAAGTGAGATCTCCATGGAGATAGCTAGGTGAAAAGAGTACCGTTCTTTAATCTGGGCCTGCAGGGTCACACAGGTCCTGGAAAATTTCCTGGCAGCCCACCAAAAATTTCTGACCTCTAAGTAGCGGATGTCGCAACTGAAACTTGTCGTTTTGCAGTATTGGATTTAATGCATAAAGTACTACCGACACTGGTTTTTCTGTCACAATAATCAGATAGTACACAAATAGTTTCTTCTATTTTTCTGGCCAGCAGGTGTAGGAACCTGTAGGTCTTTCCAAAAAAGGTAGAAGGCGGCAATAAAGAATTTCTAGAGCTAACAGAGATGGGTATCCCAAGAAACGAATTGCTTAATAGCAAGACATTAAGAAGAAAGGAAAAGAGGCAGATTGATATCAAGAATAAATGTGCCACAGCATATCAGAGCCCAACCAGGAGAGATGCTGATCTTAAGACCAGATTAACAGAGTAACTGAGTTTAAGCCCAGGTAGGCGGCCCTCGGAGGCGGAAATCACCGGGCATTCGTGAGATGGAGCTGGGGCCACCTCTTCCCCCTATCTGATTCGTATAGGAGGCCCGGTGGTGGCCCTGCCCATGAACTTCCCCAGGGCGACCGACCATATCATGCTGAGATTCAGACACAATGGGGGAGAGCTGGCATCCAGCTCTCCCTAAGTTGTACCAGCTGCTTGCAGCCGCACGGTATATCAAACTAGTGGAACCAATCATGTCATAGAATATACTACAATCCACAATGTGTAAGAAGGGAAACGAGAAGGAGAGAAAGAGAGAAAGGAGATACAGAATCCCCCATGGAGGAAGGTTGGGGGAAGGAGGAGGGAGGTGGGACATTAGTCATGGGAGATGGGCACGGGTGGAGGGATGGGTGTTGGAACACTGTAGAACCAAAGCTCAAACATGAGCATCTTGTAATTGTATATCTAAAGGTAGTATAATAAAATAATTTTTTAAAAGAATAAATGTGCCATTACAGGGCCAGATAGACAAGCTGGTAAGGCATCTGCCTTTCACGCTGCCAACCCAATCTCAATCCCTGGCATCCAATATGTTGTCTTAAGCATCACCTAGTGTAATTTCTATGTGCAAATCCAGGAGTAACCCCTGAACATTGCTGAGTGTGACTGAAAAAGCAAAAATAAATAAATAGATAGATAGATAGATAGATAGATAGATAGATAAATAAATAAATAAATAATTAGGTGGGTAAGAAACTAAATAAATAAATATAGGCATGATGTGGAATCAGCTACCTTATGTCACATGTGAAGACACTTCACTCAAAGAACATGTAATCTAAAGTATGAAGGGGCCGGGGCGATAGCCCAGCAGGTAGGGTGTTTGCCTTGCATGCGGCCGCCCTATGCCGGCCCAGGTTCAATCCCCCGGCATTCCATATGGTCCCCTGAGCACCGCCAGGAGTAATTCCTGAGTGCAGAGCCAGGAGTAACCCCTGAGCATTGCCGGGTGTGACCCAAAAAGCAAAAAAAACTAAATAAAAAATAAAAAATAAAGTGTGCAGACATCAATTAAAATGGAGATGGGCACTAAAGAAGTATAAAGACCAAAGCAAAATTTTGTCTTAAGAATAGAAAAAAGGATAAAACTAACATTTAAAATCTGAATAGGGGCCGGAGCCATAGCATAGTGCATAGGGCATTTGCTTAGCATGTGGCTGACCCAGGTGCAATCCCGGCATCCCATATGGTCCCTTGAGCACCGTCAGGGGAGTAATTCCTGAGTGCAGAGCCAGGAGTAACCCCTGAGCATTGCTGGGAGTGACCCAAAAAACAAAAAAAAAAAAAAAAAAAGATAAAAATAAGGCAATAATAAAAAATAAAATCTGAGTAATAGTGAGGTAGACATGAAGTCCTTTTAATGGATAATATCGATACAGACATGTGTTGGGGAGAAAGTCATTTCAGACTGCTGGACACAATTATATATATGAATGCAAACGGATGTTTGTTTTGGTTTTAGGGCCATACTTGGGTGGTGCTCAGAGCAAACTCCTGGCTCTGAGCTCAGGAATCACTCGAGGGTGGCGACTGGGGGACATATGAGGTGCCTGGGATAAACTTGGGTAAGCCTCAGGCAAGGCAAGTGCCCTACTTGCATTAGTATCACTCTGGCATGCAAACATTTTTAATAATAAAAATACCTTTAAATTTTAGCTTTTGGAATAACTAAAACTTTTCTGTGATCCCAATCTCAAAAGAATATAAAAAGTTTCATTCCCTTCTTTTCTCCGGTCTTTGTTAGTGACCACCCAGTGGCCATTTTTATTAGTTTTGTTAAGTTGTTTATTTTCCCTTTTTTTTTCCACACCTGGCAGTGCTCAAGGTTTACTCCCTGGCTCTACACTCAGCTGTCATTCCTGATGGGGCTCTGGGGGGCCATATAGGGTTTGAGAGATCTATCCCAGGTTAGACATGTGCTAGGCAAGAGCCCTACCCATACCATCTCTGACCCGTGGCCATTCTCATTAGTTTTTTACTTAGATTACATGTGCCTCAATATAAGCTGATTTTAATGGATTTTTTGTCATAGGTTGAATCTACGTAGGGTCAATTTCATAATTTATATTGGATTTGTAAGTATAATCTTTTTT